>JANHGN010026678.1:8786-31202 GCA_024605025.1 Megaceryle maxima | reverse complement strand
GGGGGGGGGGGGGGGGGAGGGGGGGGGGGGGGGGGGGGGGGGGGGGGGGGGGGGGGGGGGGGGGGGGGGGGGGGAGGAGGGGGGGGGGAGGGGGGGGGGGGGGGGGGGGGGGGGGGGGGGGGGAACACGAGGACAGGGAGATTGAGAGGAGAGGGATGGATAGGGGTTTGACGTTTCATGTGATCACCATTGATGGAAACATAATAAACCCTTTATTTCACACCAGGTGAAAATTTCTAGGAAGTGTGTATTTTGCAAGAGGATTGCAAAACTTGTGAAAGTTTCCTTTTGTTTAACCAAGAAAATAGGAGCACAAGAATGTTTTATGTATAGAGTGTTGCTTTTGCTGGAGATTAATGGGATTTTTAGAAGCCTATTTCAGAGAATAAGCCAAGGATATGTGCGCTAAAATGCATAATGCCCCAACCTACCTTAATTCTTCAAGGCTGTGATATTTAATGGCCCAAGCTGCCCAGAGAGGTTGTGGAGTCTCCTCTGTGATCCTGGACCTCCTGCTCTGGGGGACCCTGCTGGAGCAGGGGGCTTGAACCAGATGATCTCCAGAGGGCCATTCCAAGCCCCACCAGTCTGTGATTCTTTGATTGATTTTTTTCACTCTTGCTATGCCCCTGCCCCTCCTGAGCTGAGGACATGCAGTGGAGATACCAATGCAGAAACCAAGAGCTTTGCTGCAGCAGTGGATTAGCCCTACCTTAGCACGTGCTCTTTTGAATTGCTTTAAGCCTTGTAATTTTACTCAATTGATTGTGCTTTTTCTCTGTTCCCTTAGCTACTGGACGCTGTTAGAGGTCACAGCCTTTATTAGGTAGACTATAGTTTGCACCTAGTATAGCAAGTGGTACAGTCAGCTGTGATGGGTGTTCTGTTGTTGAAGAAATGCTGCTCAGCATTTGCACAGGAGGATTCTCTCTAACACCCTTTAAAATCTCAGTCAAAAAGTAAAATTAGGTTAGGTTAGCTTAAATATTGCCTTCGGGTGTGTTTCTCTACTTTCTTGAAAGATTCTTTAATTTCCTTCTTTTGAGGGTTTGAGAAATGTAACTTTTTGACTCCCATCAGGATGCAAATCCTGCTCAGTGCTGTGCTGTCAGTGATGATAGGAGAGGCTCATTGCAGAGGGAGAATGTAGGTACATTCTTAAGCTAGCATGTTGTCTTTTGTCTTTACTGTAAGCAAGGATTTTTGAGCTTGAATCCCTGACAAACATCCCTTTGTGTGGTCTTGATCTTCTAGCCTGGCAGAGTTGCCTGAACTAATCACCTAGCTATATTTCTGAGAAACTGTTTTATTGTGTGCAGCTGCCTACACCCCCTTCCTGAATACAAAGGTCTTCACTCCAAGTCTTTGAACTGTTTTGTCAATGATGTGGAAACGGCTTGTTTCAAGAATCTCTTCCTTTCCTTACCCCATCTGAGGATATTTTTCTTTCATACTATTGATTTTGAAACACTGCATTTGCACAGGAGGACCAAAGCTGCCTCTTGTTTCTGAGTAGGTTACGACTTTACGATTTACAAACGAACCAACCCCCCCGTAGCGCACACCCCCCAGGTACCCCTCCCCCTGCAAACCCCCTCTAAATCTGGTCTTATTTTTCAAGCTTGTTTTCTCTGTAGAAGAGCGGGAGGTTTGTGAGCATCTCTAGTGATCAGCCACACTGTATTGGATTGATTCTCCACAATCCACTGTGCATGGCTGGTTGGAAGTAATCTAGATCCTGTCAGTTACTCACATGGAGCAATTGGTCAGGTCAAGTTGAGGGGCAGTGATTGCACAGAGGCAAGATTGATCAGCTAGAATGAATAGTTTTGCTTTTTCAATGCAGCTTCTTATATCTCATGCACTAGGTGAGTCTCTCTGAGTATGTAACTGAAACTGTAGAAGTGCTCTGAGGTGGCAGCATTAGGAAGGAATAGCAGAAATTTGGTTTCAAACAAAAGTCTTCCATGTATTTACACAGAGAGATGCATACATAGCATACACAACAGGAATAGTCTGATTTGCGTGGGGTTACCTCAGTGCTTTACAGCAGCTGCTGGAAACTAAATTCCCAACCTTGCTAAACCAAGGAAGAGAAAATAAATTTTATTCTTACTGTTGTTGGCTACAATCTGCCTGGAGCAGCAAAGGGACTGGCTTGGCCAGGTGCAGGATGAGTTGTGAGGGGGAAAGGTGAGTGGTATCTGTGGGTGATTAAGAGAATAGGGGATTTCCATTGCTTGGGGTGACTACCTGATTTATTACTCTCACTGATACTTAGTTTCCGTAGCTGAGCTGGTAGGAAGAAGGGTGAGGGACTGTTAGTGGCATCTTCAGCGCCAGGTTCTGGCCTGCACTAGAAGTTTCAGGCAGCCATTGGTGAGGTGAGAGTATGACACCTCATGCTCGTGTTTCTCCTTCCCAACCGGCCAGAGAAAGCAGTGGGGAAGGGAATTCTGTAGTGGAATGGAAAGTGGAGAGTTCTGTAGCAGTTCCACCGAAACGAGAGGAAGGGCGTTTGGCGGGGGGCACGTATAATGTACACAGTACAGTCTGTCCCTTCTTACTGATTGTGATACTGAATACTATTTCTCTTATGCTGTCTTCACACTTTCCTTTTTTGGTTACTCCTGTCAAAACAAAAATCTACATCCTGAGTATGAAAACAGAAGTTCTTGTTGAGAAGCTTCAGCTGGAGCTATGGGAACTCTGAAGCTGAGAGACGTGTGTGTCTGCGTTGTGTATGTGTGTGCAGGCGTTTGCACACACACAGCCAGCAATTCTTGGAGCTTTTTGAGCCAGCAGTGCCATGGAATGATCCTTCCCTTGTTGCCATCCCTGCTTGCCTGTTTGTGAGGATTTTTTTGTTGCCTGACTAGTTGTAACCCAGACGAGTTAATTTGGTCCGCTGCCTTAACTTCCATGGCAGGTTAGAAGGTGGCATTTTTAGGAGAACAAGGTGATGGGGGTAGAAGGAGAAGGGTGGGGCCATTCCTTTTTGGAATTTGCGTAGAATTTCCACACCAGCCTGTGAAACAGTAGTGGTCACTCCAGCTGCGGGACACAAATTTCAACCAAAAATATTTGAATACTGATCAGCAGTGAAACCATTCAAGTAACTGACCTTTGAATCATCCTTTTGAGGCTCAAGGATTAAAAACAGTAGAGGTAAACAAGGATGGTTCTGCCCTGTCAGAAGTACTGTTGGGAAAATACTGCACCATTCAGATGTCAAATCTCATCATTGCATGAAGCATTAAAAATGTGATCTTTTAATTAGGAGCCCAGAAATGTTAAAGGAAGGGTCGGTGCTAAGCTCGGGGACATGTAACGGGGAGTACGTACCAATCTGGTACAGCTAGGCAAGCTTCCCACCCCTGGCAGCTCTAGGTGGAGCTGGCAGGGAATTAGTTACTTACAGATGCTGCATCTTGGAGAAGGTGGAAAAATCGAATTTCCTGACCGTTTCTGATCTTAGAACTTTATAAACCAAAGCTCTGAAAGCCAATGACAGTTTTTCCAGGGTAACAATTGTTGAAAAATTGCCAGTCTTTTGGTTGAAAGGGAGAAGTTTTTAAATTTTTAAAACTTATTTTTTTCTCTGTGATTACTTTGCTTCAGCTGATCAGCAAAACCGTGTTTCAGTGCTTCCAAAATGAAACTCCTTTAGCACCCAGTGATGATATCATTTGCAACTTGGGTTAATTTGTGTCATGCTTAAATAGAGCAAGCACTCAAATACAACACTGCAGAATTTCTAGCTGGTGATTTAACTGAGCTAACCCAGTTTTGGAGGTTGACTTACTGGGTTACATTTCCTCCAGAATTTCATCTTTTCTTAAGATGGGGGGAGGGAAAGGAGCCTGCTGCTTTTTCCCCAGTACAGGAAAGCAGTTTGCTGCTCTTTTGTTAGCCTCACTATGTCAAATCCTACCTTCCTGAAATGTCCGTTCAGGTTCGGACAGCTACAGTCTGAAGGGGCTGTGTATGAGCTATCGAACACCGTGTGTCGGTATCGCAGACGGGTGCAGTGGGGGTACACTAGTCTCTCTGCATAGTAAAGCCCCTGCACGCTCGCTCGCATAAATACACCCGTTTAGTTCTGCTGGTCTGAGGACTGTGAGCTGTTCTCACTTGTTCCCATCCAGTATGTGTGTCCTTTGAATTTGGCATAGTGAGTCTTTGATTCCCTCTCTTCTTTATTACTGTGGTTTTCCCATTTTATTTTGTACTTGACTACCTTATATTTAAACCTGAAACTGCTTTTCCTAGGCCAGCCTGGGGTTCTTTATGAGAAATGGTTGTAATTCCTTCAGGAGCTCTTTGCTCTGGTTTCCTTATCAGCTTTTATTCCAGTGATTTAAGCAAGTTATGGAAATCCTTCTCTGTCTGATAGCATGTTAGCAGACACTTCTGCTGGAATCACAGAGGCTTGTCCCATATAAGAGTTTAAAACAGAGAAAGCACGTTTGTGTTTCTTAACCATATGACATTTTAAAGTTGCACTATAGATCCTGAACTCTGGGCGTCAGTGAGATTAGTGGAGGATTTAGAAGATCTTGAAGAGTGGCTGCATCTTGCAAGATCAGGTCTTTACCATAATTGTGCCCAGCTCTTTATTGAATGAAGACTTGGGGAAATGTACCATCAGATTACAGTTAAAATGTTTTTCTTTGGCTTCTCTGTAGCACAGTGTAAATATGTTATTTGAGACAATGGTGTCTGAGAACCTGTGGTCCAGATCAACACTAGTTCTCATTGCAGAGGCAGTAAAGAAAGTAGTTCTGTGAGGTTAGCATGAAGCTAACATGGAAGAATCTTTAGATAACTTCAGTTCTGGTTCACTCATGCAATTCTCAGCCAGAGGTTCAGAGCTGCTAAACAAGTCCCACCATCTCTAGCCCCTCATAAATTTGGGTCTTAACTCTCCATAGAGGAAGTCACGCTGACTGTGCTACCAGTGCATTGTACCTGGGCTTGGATGGCCTCCTGGAGCTCTCTGGAGCTTATGTATAGTGAAGGGCTTTCTTTAACTGCTGCTCTCGGAGGCTCGATTTGCTGTAGCTCCCAGACATTTTCCTTCCTGCGTGCTGAGATGCCTGGGTTTCAGGTAGTGGGTTTCTTTGGTATTTCTCTGTCGATACTGATAATATACAGAGTCTGATCCTCTCAGTAACTGCATAAATCTGCTGCTGAGTTCTGTTACGATAGTAAAATCCACCCGAAGCTGATCGTAAGAGGGGGAAGGTGGAGAAGAGTAGCTATTGAATAGCCAGTTAGTAGCTAGGTAAGGCAGATACACTGCAAGCACTTTGCAAATATTTAACTGTATTTGGGTCATTTTTATTATCAAGCTGTGCTTTTCACTTGTAGTGGTGGGCAGACACTAAACTTCCCCAATTCAGAACACTAACCTCAGTTCTGAGTCTGTGCAGTGAAGCAATTTTCAGTGCCTGTATGATGAGAAGTAATAGTGACTTGTGAGCCAGGAAACAGGAGTTCTTCACTTGCCTGTGGTCATACAGCACATTGATTTCCCTTCTCAGTGTCTCAGTGTTTTCAGATGGAATATGGTGCAAAGGATACTTACCTTGCTCTCTGAAGGCTTTTCTGATCTGTACGTGTTTAGCAACGTTCTGCCTGTGCAGCATGGTCTGTCCCTGAGCTGTGTTGCCTCTGTTTAATAAAATAGAAAACAGAGAGAAGTAAAAAGATTGAAATATGAGCACATTGAAAATCATGAGAGAAAACTCTTGCTGTCTGGTGGTTAACTGAAACAGGGCCACTTTGACACTTGATGGCTTTAACAAGAACATAAAATTACCCATTTTTTTATTATTTTGTTTTTTAAAAGTGTGACAATTGCAGTCCATTTCAGGTAAAATCCTAGAATAAATCTCAGAGGCACCAAATAAAGCAAATTTCTTGCTCTAAACTCCACTCTTGATTCTCGTATAATGTGAACCACATGAAGTTGCTGATGCATATGTGAATGCACGTTATGTGTTCCTGTATGTGTTTGGAGGTGGTGCATTTTTAAGAATATATGTAAGGGATGCTGAGCTGATATGGACAGGATGGGCATTTATATCTTTGAATTTGAGTTCTGAAATGAAGCCTGCAGATAAGATCGAAGGCCTGAACAACAGTTTTCTACTCAACTCATTCTGAGGATGATATGTAATGGTATCTTAAGAAAAAAATCAGATGTATATCAAGAGGTTTTGAGTAAGACAAACCATAAAACAGAATAGAGACTCTATAATTGCTGCAAAGTGTCTGCTCGTTTGGTGAGAAATAGTGTTCTCTGCAAACACTTTAGCACACCAAAGTGACAGCAGCTGTTGGTGTGCTTTGTTAAAGGTGTGAAGAAAGGATGATGGAAAAGAAATACTGCTCAGGACTGTCAGGATTTCCATACTGTTTATACTCCCCTATACAATTTCAAGTGGTAGGCCTAATGTTTTTGAGGATCAAAGTTCAAGCGCTGTTTCACATGAGCTACGGGGGCAGTTCCAGTGAGAAGTGCTCCAGCCACTGCTGGAAGTTCTCTCTAGGAGGCTGATGTGAACCAAGCTGACATCCTGTCATTTGTGTAGTTCGTGGATCTTGACTGCAGATCTGGGGAAGAGTGGATTTGCAGGATTAAAGTGGGGTTAAGGAATTGAACAGCAAATGCCGAGAGACTAGAGGAGAACCAGCGATAGGGGAGATGCTGATACTATAGTAACTGTTGTAGATAAGTAACTGGGGGAAGGCCATGTGGGAGTGAGGGCTGATGTGCAAGTGGTCTGGTCTGGTCTTATTTAGCCTGGGGCAAAGGAACCTCAGGGGAGACCTTCCTCTGGACAACTCCCTGACAAGAAGTTGGAGCCAGGTGTAGTTGGTCTCTGTCTCAAGGAACAAGTGACAGGACAAGAGGAAATGGTCTCAGGTTGTGCCAGGGGAGGTTTAGGTTGAATGTGAGGAAAAACTTCCTCCCCTCAAGGGTTGTCCAGGCCTGGTCCGGGCTGCCCAGGGCAGTGGTAGAGTCCCCGTGATCCCTGGAGGGGTTTCCAAGCCCCCCGTGGAGCTGTGGTGCTGAGGGCCATGGGTCAGTGGTGCCCTGGCAGTGCTGGGGGATGGTTGGACTCGATGAGCTGAAAGGGCTCTGCCAACCAGAACAATTCCACGATTCTGGCTTCTGGGGAATACACACTTGGAAGCTCCCGTGTCGGGTCTTGAAACTGCACACGCTGACACCACCGCCTGCACTGTTCCTTTCCCCCGTGTCGTGAGCATCTCATTTTCACAGTCACGGGACTAGGTCTGAAATGGTGTAAGTACTTGGTGTCCCCTATGCTTTGAAATACCATCTTTGCTCAATTACTGGAAAGTCACCCTCCCATAGGGAGCCACAAAGCTGTAATGGAGTTGAACACAAACATTTGTTTTCTTTAAAAACCCTGGTGTAACATCGCTGTGCAACTTTGGAAATGTCAGTTCCTGTAAATGCTCTGAGCCTGAGACCAACAGTGCAGAAAGCACTGGAAGAACCCGTTGTGGAAATGAGGTTTACCAACCTCTTCAATGTTTCATGCTAGCTTCGCAATGATCTCTGTGGCTCCCTGCTTCCTCGATGGCTTCTAGCTTTCTGGTTGTGACATCTCTCCTGATGCGCTCAGACAGAGGGAATATGCAAAAGGACGGCTGGAGCTCTGTGTTCAGGAGATGTCATCTCCGATTGACGTCAGGCAGGGGAGCAGCAATTAAGGCTCCAGCCGACTTTGCTGAAGCTCCAGGCACACTGGGGGAGGAGAAGAGAGAGAAAGAAGGTATAAGGGAAAAGTAAGATAAGGGGAAGGGGGGAGAGGAGGAGGGCGAGCAAAAGGTGGAGAGGGGGGAGAAAGGGAAACTACAGTGTGAAAGAATGGGGGATAAGAGCAGCATGGGACAAGCCAGGAGGAGAATGGAGAAAAAGATAGGAGAATGTCTTGGAAGGGGGAATAGTGAAGAGAGGGGAAGCATGAAGGAGAGCACAGAGTATGTGGCTGCATGAGAGGTGAAAGAGAGAGGAAGTGATAGGAGGAGACAGGTGGCAGGGAAAGCAATGAAAGCGGGAAGGTAAGGGCAACTTGTGTGCTTTTAGCAACTTACTGCTGGGTGATGGGAAGAGAATCATATTGTCCCCATCCACCAACTGTGGTGCTGGAGAATCCCTTTATTCCTGGCTTCCAGTGAGTTGCCAGTGTTTGCCACTGTTTCACAACCGTGTGTCAGTGAGGAAGGACAACTTTACAGAATTGAGAGGTATGTGGGCAGGGGAGGAGGAGAGCGAAAGCGTGGCCCTGCAGTGCTATCCCAGCATGCCTGGAGAAGGCAGCTCTGCAAGGCAGAAATGCTTTTGGTGCCTTCAGCCAAGCCACATGGGATGTGCATGAAGGACATCATGTGTAAAGGGTGGACCGGTTGTCTGTTGGGCACAGAAGGTGCTATTGGACAGGTTAAGGATTTTCATAAGCCACATAATACCTGTCATTCTTCCCTACGGTCAAGATGCAGCACAGTCACATAATGCAGCAGATTTGTTATATTGATTTCTTTCTGCTGAGGTATGATTTTGCTTGTGCATTACAAAAGGTTCTGGGTATACTTTGTTAGTGTTTGCATAGAGCAGCGGCACTTGGGTTTTATAAAAGCCCCATTTCAGAAGAGCTCATGACATCAAATGCTACCAAAGCCTTTTTGATTTCTTTTAATCACTTGACCCTAGTTCTGTCACAACTCCATCTTGTAATCTTTAGTTGAGGTTCTAATCAAGGCCCGTGAACCTACTGATGATCATAGGACAACCATACAGAAAGAAGAAGGCTGTAGGGTTCTGTTCTGCTCTAGGTATCTCAATTCTAGTCTGTCTGAAACAGTTGCCATAGGCACCTTTATAATTAACAGAGAGAACCATTGAATTACTTTTGAAATCAATTCATCAGATGCATCCAAGATGCATCCAAGATGCCTGTTTCACAAAGGCTAACTTAATGCTTAAAATTAAGATTGGAAAGCTAAGTGGCATGTATCTCACCTACTGTGTCATGGGGGAAAAAAAATCTTAAGTTGCTAGAACAGGTACAGGGATCAGACCCTTGGGCAACTGAAGTACTAAGAGATCTTGAGAGTACAGCTGAATGAGGGGTTGAATCTGCTTTAGGAACTCCAGATGTCTTCCTACTTGACAGCATTACTAGATCTCTTCAAGTGGCCGTGTCTTAGAGCTGTTACATACCTCTATGGCTTTGCTTGGGGTTCTTCTGTCTTTTCCCTGCTGCTTGGCATCATCATGACTTTCTCTTCCACAGGAACTCTGGTATCCTGTGATCTTTGATTCTGTAGCTCTCTTGAACTTCTTCAGCACTGGAGCTGAGTGTTAGATCCTCCATTCCTTGTCTTCACCTATTTTTACATGTTATAACACTCTTGAGAAATCCAGTGTCTTTGCCCCATAATTCTACTTTGGTAGCTCATCTGGGCACAAGTAGAAAGGTCAAAGGTGACGACCATCATGAGACATCAGTGGCTCACACTTCCTTTGCCCATTCTGGATTCCCGATGGGCTAAAAGAAACCACAGTTTCTCAAAGACTTTTTTCCAGAGTATTCTCAGCACACCAGCTATTAAACCTTGAAATACAATTTGGAACATAAACTTTGATGGGATTATTAAATCTACAAGGTTTAGCTGCAAAGAGCTAGGCCGTTGCCAAAGCTCCATGCTTTAGCTTATTAATAGTTACTAAATTGGGGTGCGAGCTGGCAGAGGGCAAGCGGAGCGTGAGATGGAGAGAAGCACAACCCTTATGTGTTCACTATCCTTTTTAGCTTTTTTATTTTCCCCATCTGGATTTCCCCCCGCCGAGCAGCAGAAGGGGCGTTCAGACCTGCGAGCAGTGCCAGACAGCTAACTAGGCGCTACAAGGCAGCCCCTGATGATATTTGGCATCGGTGGGCCTCTTTGTGCCAGTGGTTTAGTGCCAAGACTAATTGTGATTTACACCCGTTGCCCCTTTGGTGGCAAAATGGTTTTGATTAAGTGCATACCACGTTTATTAAGTCTTGCACAAGTGAGCGCAGGGTCTTGGCTGGGACGCCGTAAAAGGCAGAGAGATTTACACATCTCGCTGCAGGATTCATTTAATCTCTTGGGGATTTACTGACCTTCAATTAGAACTGTTAAGTACTGTTTACTTGGTACCTAAATCATGCAAGGCCCAGCTAGAGTTTCTTTTTTGTTTTCATTAGTAATGTTGTGATTAAATGCGGGAGGAGAAGGGAAAAGACCCAAACACAGTGAGACCCAGTGAATACACGCCCCAAGGAGAATGACTCTGCAGGTTTTAAATCAAAATACTGAACAGACCAAACTAACTCATTTTTCCTTAATGATCTCTGATACGGGAGGCCATTGGTTCAGCTGAAAGACAAAAAGTTGCTTTATGGGAGTCGTGTCCATACTGAAGGACACCTTCTTCCCTTTCGTTGCGTTCACCCAATCCCATGTCTGTGGATTTAGTGGAAGGAGAGTTTGTAATTTCAGAGAGCTTCCAAATAGGTGTTGAAAGAGCTTCTGAGGTTGGACATGGAAAATTTATCTGCTTCGCTGCCGAAGGTCACTGAAGTTATCTTCAGTTAAGGTACTTCTCTCAAGTTAGCCAAGTAAGAGCAGCCATATTGTGAAGTAGGAGTCTTTTTACTAAATCCATGTTCCTCAGTTATGGTCCCAGCCACTCCAGAAAGTCTCCTCTGGTTCTAAGGAAAAGATCTTCTGTCCTCAGTCGCCAAATACACAGAATTTTTAGATGTCAGAGAGGGTTAAAAATGCAAATTAACTATGTCTGAGCCCTTACTACAGAGGAAAACTTCCAGTATTTTAGGTCTAGGTTACCACTCTGTGACACACCATTCTCCTCGGTTAACGCTGCAGTCACAGAAGGGAAGTTCCAAGATGGGTTTGTGAATGGAGCTCGGGTTTAGTGTAAATAGCTTCCGGTCTTCCAGAGCGTAGGACTTAGAATAACTGACTGGAAAATGTTGGCAAATTATGAGTGTCTGCGTGTGAATTAGTTCAGGAGTGAACTAATTTTATCTAATTTTTGTTGGGTAGGTTGATCATGTGGCATCTTTCTGTGCCCTCATTAGATGAATGTGTAGAGGACCTGTTTGCTAGGATGGAGCTCAAGTGTGACAATCTGAAAATTCCTTTTCCACAAGTATTCTTTAAATGTTTCTTTAGAATTTGGCTGCTTCTGACATTGTTCCTGCCAAGAAACTGGTCAGCTGCACTGTTCATGGAAAGTGAACCCCAAAGGAACATGAACACAGGCAAAATGAATTCATGGGTTGGATAGCCATAGAAAATGCCTAGCATTTGATCAGCTCTCATTAGGAGCTAGCAGCTTGGGCTTCTTGCTTCCTCCTGACTACACAAATTAATAACCCAACTCTCCATCCTGGTGCTTTCTCTGGCATTATGTCAGGAGCAAGGGAATGAGGTGCGGAGGGGTTCAAGGAAACAGTGAAATGGCACATGCCCTTATAATTCAAGCTGTAGAAAGTTCATTTGAAACCTAAATCAGAAATTGAACTCGCATCTCTAGTTGCAACCAGAGCTATACAGCATTTGAATGAGAGCACACAGAGATAATTTACAGGTTTTGGTTGTTGAGCTAAGTTAAATGAAAGTCCACTTATTTTTAAGGTGCATCAGGTAACTTTTATATAAAAATTTTGGATTCTGCCTTTTATGCAATCTCATCTGGGTAATGACTGTTCAGGGATGCCTGCACACTCAGTGGAAACTAACTGAATGAAAGGACAAGGTCCTTCAAAATGTTTTCCATATTGGTGGTATTAGGCAGCCCAAGGCCACTGTGAAAGGAAAAGGCAAAGAAGAGAGGAGTAGGAAGTCTCAAAATGGCCACATTTTCAAAGCTGGGTTGTCAGCACCTTACTCTCTAGTTTAAAAGAAAAACAAACAAACCAACCCCTATGTATTTTCTGTTCCTGTAACTGCATCACCTCCTCATGTTCTGGTGACTTCAGTTAGGTAGACACAGAATCATTCATCTTTGAGCTCTGGTTTTACTGAGCCTCGTCGAACTCGTGGCTCGATTTGCAAGTGCCATTATGCACACAAGTGGAAAGGGGCAGTCTGTAAAGACTGGTGGTGAACAGTGGGGTGCTGCCGGGTGTATAATGTTGGGAATTGTACTCGTGGAATAAGAGTGTAATTAGAAGTGTAGCATGTCCGAGAAGTTCAGCAGTTCCTAGTACTTACTTAGAGTGAGAAATTTCACATGGCTTGGTTTGCATGTTTTCATTCAGTAGGAAATCTACACCCACGATTGTGTGTTTCAGCTGAGACCTTTAAAAGCCCAACTCACAGGTCCACGGGGTCTTTCTGAAGTTCTAGATCCAGCACAGTTTTAATGTACGCGTCATGGTGATTTTTGACCGAGCTTCACATTGTCCCTAGATCCATAATGGGCCAGGAAAAAAAAAAAATGCCTGGCTCCAAATTCATTCAAGTATTTGAGGTGCTTGTGGCTGTCTCTTGTTGTTCTGTTGATCGTAGGAGTGAAGAAAGGACAACAGGATAGGTGGGTGAGGTCTGCTGCACTATTGGTGAAGCTAATGGGCTTAATGAATACAGGCTTGGTGGTAGAGTGGGAAGTGACTTGACAAAGTGGGAGCAGCAGCGTGGCAGCAATTTCAACAGCTCTCCTCGCTCGCCTGCTTTTCTTTACACACGCTCAAGCTGCAAAAAGGCCAGCTATAGTGCATTGCAGTGCCAGGAGCTCTTCTGCTGGGATGAGTGGTGAGGACATTCATCCAACGATGACAGCAGGACAGGATTCCTTTGCATTGCTACTCAAGAGACATTAGGCCAGTCCTACAGCCCCTGAAAAGCTGCTGCCACCTCCTTCCCTGCCTGCAGTGGGCCCAGGCCAGCTGCTGCTGGGGGATGAATAAGAGGTGCTAATCTCTTTCTTCCTAAGAGACCTCTTTGTCCAGAAGTGTCAGGATTTAATTGGCTTGTTCACACTTTCTCCAGCAGACTCTGAACTTCTAACACTTCCTCCACACCTCACCCCTGCTCTTTGGTTCATGGTGTCAGCAGAGCTGAAAGTGTTTAAATTCTTTTACAGACAATCCTCCTCCACACCAACTGCAGGACTCTTGGGGGTTATCATCCTGGAAGCTGTTAATCCTAAAGGGCAATATATATATTTTTTTTTTTTTTTTTTTGGAAGGGGGAAATGTTTTCTGAAAGGATTTAAGTCTATTGCACTTGAATACTTGAAGAAGGAAGTGAAGCATTTTCTGTGTCAAAAACATTAATTCTTCCCTAGGCGTGGGACAAAAAAAAAAAATTACATTGCAGTCAATCCTTTATTTTTAACTTAATTTGCTCAAATCTGTTATATCCTGACTTGTCTTTACGTGTAACTGCTGTAATAGCACATACTGATCCCATTGAAACGTTCAAACTCCACTGTGCTACACAGTGAGCACAAACCTGATCAAGGCCAGACCGCTTTTCTATAAAGATTCTGTCCCCTAAATAAAGGTGAATTGGAGTATAATGAATGACAAAGAGCTATTTTTTCTCCCACTTGTTAGAGAAAATGAGTCACAGGGTTAAATATAATTTTTTTGTTGTTCTTCTTCTGTGTTTTCAAACAAACGGAGTTTGGCAGTGCTGTTAAGGCACTGTCCCAAGAGCCTCAGAGACTGTGCAGCCCACCATGCTAACCAGGAGCTTCAGAACTGAAGCAGGTTCTGTGCTGGCACCAGCCATGGCCATACTACAGGACTGGATTGAACCAGTTTCCCTCTCATTCCCTCCTCCTATCTTGTTTTTATCATCTTTGAGCTTCCTGGGACAGAAACTGTAACTTCTGGGTGTTTGCACAATGCTTAACTGTATGGTGCACTCCAGCTTTCTTGATGCCACCAGACAATAATGACCAGTAACAAAACTGTTAAATTACTGGGGCAAGAAGTCAGGAGGAAATGAGAAATTAAACAGCATTGTAGGCTTAGACATGTTCAGTTTCTAATGTTTTTCTTTTGGACATCATATATTCTCTCTCTCTTCTAATTCCATTTGCACAGCACCAGCCACCTAGTGATTCTTGAAGTGTTACCAAGCAGGTGTCACTGAAAGGTCCCCAGTAGTAGGAACATAAGTGGAAGTGGGTGTTGTGGTCAGGCTAATATCAAGAAGAGAGGAGTTAAGAGTTCAAAAGTTTATGAAAATTAAGGTAGGGAGGAGGTGGGGCCAAAGTTTGGGGAGAGGAAGCTAGCTAGTCCTGGCAGATAGTCATCGAGGACCAGAAGGTGGAGCAGTGAAGAGCCAGATAACAAGTGTTGCTCAAAGCTACTGAAAAGTTTTACCTCTAACTGATGGTGGAGCAGTCACTAATTGGACCAGGGATCTTGATGCCTGGGGAGACTGTTTACAAAGAGCTTCAGGGCTGACAGGGTGTCGCTGTGTGTAGTCCCCACACTCTCAGTATGAGAGGCACTGCCCTTCCATTTCTGCAGCTGAGAGCTGAGACTTCAGCAGCCTCTGCAGTGTCACTATTAAATAATTATTCCTAAGAAAGCTGGGGGAGGGGCGGGGGGAGAGTTGCTTTTTCTTTTTGTTTTGGTTGGTTGAGTCACAGCCAACAAATAGAAAAATCATTCAGTGGTTATCTGAAAGACGATGTCATATACAATGGCAATTAGAAAGACTTCCAAAATTAAACCTCCGAAGGAGGAAGCGAATTACAATGCAAGCAACCTCTGACCCTAGAGAATCATAATGGCTTCCGGGATTTGGAGATATTATGAGCTAAAGCCAGAGAGGTACTGCTGCTGGGGCCTAATAAGTGTTAAAATTAGAACACAATGTGGTAACCTTGGGTGTGTCTTTCTGATCTGAATTCTCCTCCCACCCACACCTCTGTTTAATAATGATGTGTTTTGAAAGGCCCGTGTCTGGCTGCCTTAATGTCTGGGCATTCGCAGCGAGTGTGCATCAGCTTTGGTAGTTATCACTCTGCCAGACAGCGTGGGCTGCCAGCCAAAAAAGTACAAAAGTACTTGTTTACACTGAAGTATGGGAACAATTCCACCAAAATAAAGACCGCTACTGTGCTGGGGTCCAGGGCGATTTGATGTGGGTGCACGTAGGCTCCCCATGTCTAAGAAAGCTTCCTCTCCATGTTCTTGGGGTTTTTTCTTGACACTTTGGCACACTTTCTGAGCATAGACCTGCGTGCTCATCCCTCTGGGAAGCGGGGATCTTGTCTCCATACGCACATCCGGCACAGGCTGCTTATTCCTTCAGCAGCAGTACCCAGAGTGATCTCCTTGTCCCAGGCTTTGTCCAAACACATAGTAAAAGACAACCGTGGCCTAAAATAAATAAATAAATAAATAAATTAGAATCTAAACAGACAAGGCAGACAGTGGGTCTCTCTTGGGGAGAGTGACAGAGAGATAAGCTGGCCTAGGAAATGTTAGGACATTTTAAATCTTTTCCTGTTCTCTCTAACAGAAGAAAGAACATTATATTTGGCTACATGCATGAATCCAGCTTTAAAAATAGCTGGGTTCCTTCCTGACCGAGGGAGAAAGAGAAAAATGAGCCACATTTATTAGCCGCCTAGCAAGCTCGCTTTGAATTTTTGCTTGTCAGGGCTCCCCCAGTAATTGTGTTTTTTATATAGAAGTTGTTTGGGGGAGTGTTTCATGAGCAAATACCTTGATTTATGCACAGATAGCTTTATTTGCAGGAGAAAAACAAGGCAGATGTTTGTGTGAGCAAATTCCAGCCACATAAATGTTTGAGAAGTGAAGCCAAGGGGGCAGAATTGTCATTAGACTGATTTGGGAGCTGGATTTAGTTGAAGGGCAACATTTCAAAAGCACCTTAAGTGACATCGGAGCCTCAGGGCAACTCTTCAGGTGGGGCTTACTGGCGGGAATGTGGCAACCTGCTAATGTAACTGGGCTGCTTCTGGATCCGCCCGGCACCCAGGCAGCGCTGCGCTGCGCTCTGCGGTGGATTTAGCAGCTTAGGGACCTCTGCCCTGCGTGCTGTTGGGCGGTATTGACTTTCACCCTGTACCATTTTCAGAGGTGATTTAGGCATGAGCACTGGATTTACGAAAGTATTAAGGTGCCTGTCTTCCACTGAAGGCAGTGGAGGCTGGAAGCTTTAAATACCTTTTTGGAGGGTCTGAGCCTCGGGGCCAGATTTATGAAGCTGTATAGATATCTGAAATGCCTGGTGATCTTTACAAAAGCACCAAATGAGTTAGACCTGTCTCCTCTTGACTTCAAAGTCACTTGTAGAGATAAGGTTGGTCCAAGATCTGTGTCCTAAGTTGCATATATAGCTTTGTGCAGTTGATCTTTAGGAGAGCACACCTCTCCTCAGCGCCCAGCTCAGTCTCGCTGGAGGTGAGAGTGTTGTGGGTAGTTAGGAAAATGCTGCCTGACAAATTTTGAGTGACCTTCAAGACAGTCAGAAGGGGTTTGCTGCAGTCAAACTACTGACTTGCTTGAAATCCAGTGTGCTTTACTTTTGCTATGCAGTAACAAAGGCAAACGTGAGAGAGGAGAATGGGATTCCTGCGTTACCCCTTGAAGTACAGGGGGTTTAGCAGTGAGGACAAGGTGGTCAATATAGAAAAATGGGACAAAGCAAAATGAGCAACGTGTTTAGGGAAAGGGAAAGAGTCAAGGGAGGGAGCCAGCTGATGGAGTTTGGGGAAAAGATGAAGAAAGGGGAAAAAAATCTGGCCCAAGTAGATTTCTCTGCTGGCGTAGCCGAAGCAATTTATGTGAGATACTCCTTGTCTTTGTAACTGAAGGCTTTCAGGACTAGGGAGAATGTTCCTCTTGCTTTTAAGGCTCCAGGTCTGTGCTACTGGCTGAGGATGTTTTTTACCAACAGACTTCTTGGCTGGGGAAGCCATGCAGCAGGGGAAGCACCAGCATCACCACTGCAAGTCCTGTAAGCAGCCCAATCAGTAAATCACTTTTCCCCCATTCCTGGTGCCATCGCGGCCCTAGCTGGCCCTGAAGGCTTTCTCAGGAGCTAACGCTCCACTATGCTGAATGGGTATCAGCAGAAGAATGGATTTGCTATTTTGCCTGACAGGAGGGGGGGAAAAAAAGTAAGATGATTTTTTTTTTTTTTTTTTTTTTTAATGGACTTTCTTCACATCCAGTTGTAAAGATTCAGCTCTTTGTCTTTCTCTTTGCCTGGCAATGTTAGATCTGTTTGCTAGAGAACTGTTGCAGCATATCCTCGTCTAGTTTGGAAAATCCTTCTCCCGATAAGACTGCTGAGGGGTTAAAACCAAACAGGACAGTGATCTGTGAAGCACGTTGCACCAAAGACTCCATCATGCAGTGAAGTAGTGACAAGGGTTTGCTTTAAACTGAAATGGATGCGGGTAAGATTTAGACTGGTCTCCTCCGCTAAGGTGGCTCTGTGATGAGGGAGAGCGAGGGCCGAGTAGCCCCAAGGCTCCCTTTGTTCCCCTGGGGTCACACCCCAGTCAGAAGCGTGGCAGGGAGGAGGGGAAGACATGTCCCTGCTGACCCGTTGGAGCCATCGCGATCTGACAGCCGTCTCAGAGCTGCAACTGTCCGGCTGACAGCAGGCCAGTGACAGCTCTGGGTGCTGCCTGCTCGCTCTCGCCTGCCTTGAGGGCTGAGAGGAGAGGAGAGCGGAGCAGAGCAGCCCAGGCAGCTGCCTGCAGTGGCTTCCTTACACATTCTGCTCTTTTCAATGCCAGTGAGGGCGTCTGAGTGAAAGAGAGCACAGCAGACAGGGGCTGAATGACAGGTGTCAGTCATGTTGGCTGCAGGATCTTCAGAGGGAGGGAAAACAAGCCTTCTGTTTCCCCCCCATCCTCCCCCTCAATATCCCCATCTAGAGAGCCACCCCCAAGGCTTGCCTCCTGATGCAGGCGGCCCCCCGGTATATTCTCTTCCTTTCAAGTCACTTCTCAGCACGAGCCTGTTTTGCACCTGTTTCCCACCTTAGCTGCTTGCTACTGTATCTGTGCTTTTATTTCTCAGTTGAACCTTGAAATATTCCCCCTGCAAGTGCTTGCAGGCTCATTTCCACACAATAAGGGCAGTTAGTGATTTCTTCCCATCCACATCTGCTACCTGCCTGCTCTGGGGGACTCAGTGAATAGCAAGAGGCAATTCTGCTTGATGCTTCTGACAGTTTCTATTAAGGCAAGCTGAGAGCGTATCAATTAAATAAATATATTATATAGACACAGGCAGCCTTTAGGATTTGCTTCTATTTTCTGCAGTACTCCTTGATGTCATGCCTTCAAGACATCTTACCTCCGGTAGCAGCAGCTGCCAGCAGGATAGCTGTTTTGGGTCAAGGGAGCCTCAGATCCTGTGAGAGAATGAGTAAAGCTGAAGGAAGAAGGAAAGTGGCAGAGAAAGATCCCCCTTGGGTACTGGGTAACAGATATTGGCTCGGACTTGGGAAACAGCATATAGGAACCAGGCTAAATTTAAACAGATAAAGAGGCAGATAAAAGGAAACCAAGCAAAGCGTTAAGGTTTCTGAAGCTAAAAATCAGGCTAGGCTGCAGCAACTGAAAACATTTCCCCATCATTTCCAAGCAGGCTGGACAAAGCACCAGATAAAGTACACTCTGGGCTGCCCTTGTGGGCTCTTCTGGCCAATGTAAGTGAGAGAGATATGGGGAAGCTTTAGGCAGATCCTTGTGCGGTCTAGAGGGTGCGTGAGGTCGGTAGCTGGAAGCTCTCATCTGTGCGAGCAGGCAGAGGGGTTGAATTGGTAAAGCTGTCAGTCTCAGACTCTGAACAAGAGGAAGCTCGGTGAGCTCCTTCTTGGACTTGTAAAAGCCAGGCACTGCAGTGGCAGGAAGCCTGGGAAGGTGCCCAAGGAGACAGAGGTGCATGGCAAGGTACGAGCTGCCTCGAATGCTGCCTCAGGTGGGAGGAAAGGATACAAGATGGAAATACCAAGGGCTGGAATTGCAAAGTTGCTCAGCTGAGATCAGGTGTCCAATACTCTGGAAAATCATCCCATCGAGGTAGAGCCTCTGGAAATAGCACCACTTGATGTCTTAGACTAATTCTGCAGATGATGAGCCTGAAATGAGGAGGCAAGAACTTTGATAAGCTTGACTCCTGGAGGTCTTGGCAACTCGCTCAGAGAGACTTGCAGGCTTGGGACACGGGGATGTTTGTTTCTTCTGCAGCTACAAACGACGAGGAATCGTGATGTGGGGTTTCTTCCCACCCCTGTTAGTTCACCCGTGGAGGGCCTCGCCGATCTCAGTCTGTAGCCTCACCTGGTCAGTGTGAAAGCAGTTGGGGAAGCTTTTTACTTGAAAGCTCTAGAAAGCACTATTAGAAGGATCAAAATTCTCTTCAATAAGAAGGTGATGTTCAGGCCCTTTTTTCTTTCCCCAAAAAGCCAACCATCACTCTCCCAGCTTCTCATAGAAGCAGAGGTGCGAACAGGAACAACTGACCCTACGATGAGCCCAGACTGAGGAATCCTATCTGATTGTTGCTGGGCCAGAAGTGAAGATAGTTATCTGACATTTGCAACTCCAAAGCTTAGGGTTGTCCCATAGCCTTCTTTACTTTTGGACTCTCAGATAATAGCAGAGGCAAGTAATACCTTTTTTGCTAACAGCCAGCCCAGAGGCTTTAACGATTTGTTGGTCGTGGACCTGCCCTCTGTGGTATGCAACCTTGGTGACCCCCAGTCTAGTATGCTGAAATGTACTTCAGCTTTTAGAGAAGTTGTGATTGCAATTCGAATAGCATGCTGCCACTTGGGATGAAGTGAAATGCAATGAACTAATGTTTAAGAACGCTAAGTACTGGATTTTCCTGGTGCTTTCTGTCAGCTCCCTCATCCTTTCTGAATACAGCACAAGGGACATGGTCTGACTCACAGCATCAGATCAGGTATCCGAGTGGTTTCTCCACGTTTATGTTTCAACAAAGTATTTATAAGCAAAGGGCATTTATTGCTTCAGTTTTTGAGGTTTATCTTTCCAGATGCAGCAGGGAGTTGTATTTAGAGGCAGATTCACAGTTGGTGGGGCCAGCCTCATCTTAGGAGATAGCAGAACCTGCGCTCACTGGTAAGAGAGACTGTGTGGAACAGAACTCTTCTAGTTCAAGAAAGCAATTTGTTGTGGTTAAAGTGAAATGAAAATGTTTGAACTGGTGATAAGGAAGCTTCATTAAATTTTTAATGATTATAAAGTTCATAATAATGTGTCAGTATAAACATAACTGCACTTGCTCTGTGCTCTAGAACTGTATCTCCATTATCCTTTATATCCTGTCTGACACAGTTCTAATACCAGGTATCTTTTCTGAGTTGTCCTGTCAGGTGGATGGATTCAGTGATCTTTTAGCAAGTCCTGTCTTTCATAAGGTCCTTCGAAGAGATTAAAAAACAAACAAAACAAACCACACACACACCCCCCAAAAAAAAAAAAAAAAGCCCCCAAACCCCAGAAAAACCAACCTTGGAACAGATTAGGCAAGTAAGGGCCATAAACAGGGACAGGAGGGAAAACTAATAAATCTGAGGTAGTTTTACAGGTTGAATCTTTGCCTTTTGGATCTTCATTTTTATTGCCTGGGGTCTCAGTGATGAAGAGCAAAGACATTTTTCATTCAGTAAAGGCCATCGAGAGATGTTTGCATGATTCTTAAGTGCAGTTTTTGTGTGTTAGTACTGAAGCTGGGTTTTTTCTTGCTTGCAGCTTTCTTTAGAACTGTGGGGAAAAGGAAAGTTGTTCTCCTACTGCCCCTGCTACTCCATCCCTTTCCCTCCTTCCCCCTCCTTTCCCTCTTGGGTTCCTTGCCTTTCATGTCTTTGTTTGACATCTAGGAAAGAATCATGAGGTGCTGAATATTATTAACTTCTAAACACCTAAGAAATCAGTAGGAAATCGCAAACATTTCGGCCCCCTGACAGTCTCCGTAAATGACCTGTCCAAAATCCCTCCCCTTCGGAGATGAAAAGAGGGAGCCAGGCAGAACAGAGGAGAGAATGGGGAGAGCCAGGGAGTGAGAGGGATACACAAAATAAATGAGAAATATGATTAACTTACTTCCTTGGCTGGGTCTACAGCTGGTTCTGGGTATTTAATAAACAGGTTGACACTCCAGGTTCCCCTCATTAGGTGATCACTAAGGTCTGGGCTGTCATAAATCAAAGAGCCAGGTTATCAAGGCCTGTGATCTTTAACTGTACAGGGGCGCCCAACTGTCTGCCATAACAAGGGCTAAAAAGTGCAAGCTGTAAAGAATTAGCTGGCCGCGGCACTTTCCTACCCGCGCAGAGGCACGAACGTTGTGCCGTCTGCGGAGTGGCTGCCCGGGTACCTCTGTGGGCTGACAGCAGCTTCTGTCTTCAGTGTGAGCGTGAGAGGTGGTGCAAGAAGTTAAATGCCACGGAGTGCAAATCTGCCTGAGCTAGATGGTGTCTGGCTGTTTGTGGGGAGAGTGTTGAGGAGTCATCTCAGCTTATGCGAGAGGGAGAGGGCTTGTTAAATTCCTGGGTGACCAGAGGAGACAGTTCTCTCTCTGCGTTTACTTCAGGGACTAGGGAGGAGACACAGCATGGCCCAGTCCGCTTCTCTCTGTGTCGTACAAGTACTGGGCACCACTGTCTATATGCTGTGCAAGTTCAGAGGAGTTGTTGCTCTGTAAGGTCCAGTGCTTTCCTGGGACAGCTGATCCTGCAGTGTCCTTTGTGAAGGCAGGTAGGGCCTGCATAGCACATTTTTACATTGCAGGTAAGGCAGCAACTCGATGGAAGTTGGGCTGCCTGAAGCCTACAGCCTGAGGTTTCATAACACACTGGCTTGAGAGTAAATTCTCTGAACCCTTGAGTAAGGCAGAGCACCAAACCACCCAAGCTTTGGCACCAAATTATACAAGCCCTGAGTAAGAGCTAAGTGGACTTATGGGGGGCAAAAAAGGTGTGGTCAGTCTTCAGCCTGGTTTTGTGAGAATATGAAAAAATTTGTAGGTGCTGGGAATGTTCTTCAGTTCTTGGTTTTTCCCAGTTTTGAACAGCCGTCGTCACACACAAAATTGGGAAAGAATTGGGAGGAGTTTCTGGGCTGATTCTGAAGTCAAGATGCTTGTTGACCCAAACAGCAGTGGTGAGAAAGAAGTTAACTTTGTGCAGCTGTCATAACTGCAGTATATGCTTGAAACTGAAATGAGAAATTGAGGAAAAAGACAATAAGAGGACCTCCCAAAGAAGATTTGCATTCTTCTACCTTAACCAGTGTGTGAAAAGTGCTGGGTTCCTCAAGCCGTGTTGCCACTGACTTGT
>JANHGN010026676.1:0-48183 GCA_024605025.1 Megaceryle maxima | reverse complement strand
GTCCCGTCCCGCCCCGCCGCAGCCGCGGCCCCCTCCGCTCTGCTCCGCCCCGCCCAAGCCGCCCGGCAGGCGACGAGGCCACGCTCGCCTCCCCCGACCCTGCGGCGGCCCCGGCTGCCGGCGGCCGGGCGCCTGGGCCGGGAGAGCGAGCCCCTGCTGCTCGGAGAGGCGGTGACGCGCTGGAGGCCGGAGCGGCTGGGAGCCCACCTCGATGCGGCTATTCCAGGGGAGATGCTGCTGCTGGCACCCCCCTCTTCCCGGGGAGCCGGCACCTCCGCCTCCCTGCCTTCCACACGGTCCCTCCCTTGCGCTCTTTAAGATGACAGCGTCCTCAGGTTCGGCATTCCCCGCCGAGGAAGAGGCAAAACGGCATTACGGCGCCGGTGCACAGGCAGAGGCACCCGGAGCGCTGGATGCATCCGGAGCCCGCCGGGATGTCATCTTGTGGTCGCTGCCGCGGTGCTGCGTGTGAGGGGCTGCTTCTGAAACCTCCCGTGTACCCCTCCCCTGCGCCTCTGGCAGCGGAGCGGGGCTGGCCAGCCGTGGTGCAATTTTAGTGCTTCTTGGTCTTTCTCAGCATGTTGCAGCGATGGCCACATTAGTGGCGATGCTGGTAAAAACAGGAGAGGTGCAGCCCAGTAAACTGCGGGAGCAGAAGGACAGCCTCAAGTATTCCCTTGCCACTTCGGGAAACTGGGAAAGAAGAGCGACCCGCTCCTTTCCCCAGTCCCCGGTGAATGCACGTGGGAATTGGACAAGGAGACCTGGACGTGAGACAGCAGCGGGATCGGGGGCTTTGAGCTAAGGCCACTCTTCCGTGAGCGTTAGTGCAAGATCTCTGCACTACTGATTAGACCGCAGGACAAAACCGAATCAGATCAGATGCGGTCACACCATTGTTTCTCTGTCAAATTAACTGGAGGACCTGATGCATAGATTATGTCAGTTTTATGCCGGCTTTATGCTGGCTGCAGAAAGACAGATGCTACTTGTCCAGCATAAAATTAGAGTGCTGCAGACAGACAGTAACTGAGCTCATACAAAGCCTGCCAGTAAAAAGTTAACACACCACATTAAGGGCATTTTACATATTTGAGCTGGAAGAGTGAGTTCATCCTGGATCATTGTCGTAATGTCCCATGTCACAGCCTTTTCTGTTTGGTACTAGGAGTCTTAAACCCAAATACACTATTTTTTCAAACTATGGTCTACAAACAGACACCGCATCCTATTGATACTGACCAAGTTTTGCTCTAAGTAGTACTCAGCAGGATCAGATTTTCATGTTTGACAAACTTTTTTTTTTTTTTTTTCTAAAATACTCGCAAAAATAGGTCTTTAAAGTTTAACAGTTGAGCTAGAAATTCCAGGAAAAAGAAGGCTTTTTTTTTTTTAAAAAAAAGGTTACATGTAGGAGATGCCCACCAGTGGAGCACTGTATTGGAAATCAAAGTCATAGATTCCCTTTCTTGCTGACCTTTTAATGAGGTTTTAAACAAGCCACATCCCCTTCCTACATCACCTTCCCTGTGTCTCAGAAAAAGATAAATATGTTTAGACTCATCAGCAAAGTGCTTTGAGATCTGCAAATGGAAGCACTAACACTAGCTATACAATGTATGCATATAGTATATAGCATATATCTGTTTTATAAATATATGTGCATGCATACACAACTAGCACATTGTAATGTAGCCTGCATAAACACTTCTAGTTGCCTAGAGAACATAAATGAGAGAAACAAGCGAAGTAAGAGATGTTCTGTCAATTTTGTAGCATGAAAGCAGCTTCCAAAAATGCACACTTTTAATATTAAAATTCTACAGTAGAAGCGAGCATGAATATTAATAGGAAAGAAACAAAAGTGAATATTAATAGGTAAGGAGAATGAGTGGCTCTCGTTGATGACTGAATGTCAAAACAGAGAGGAAAACACCAGTAGTCCAACTGTCATTCCAACTGTACACCTAACCTCAACATCCTTTTCTTAAAAGAGCCTGAAAGATTCCACAAATCAGAATGAAAAAAAAAAAAACCAAACCCAAAACAAAACCCTAACAAAAAAAACCAAACCCAACAAACTAAAATCCAAAGTAAGAGCAAAATACTGTCTCAAGAGCTTTCACAGGTTCTGTGTTCCTCAGCTTTCAACCTATGCCACTGTGTAAGCAAGCCTTTCATGAACATTTATTCAGGAATGGCTCGGTAAGCAAACAGTTAAAGTGATGAAAATGAGTGATTGGGTCAAGCACCCTGTGGAAACAGGCTGAAGCAACCAGATGCCTATAGTTAAGCTAGCCTTGGTGTAAATCCACTTAACATCATTTAGCTGACAATCTCAGTCACAACCCAAGGGCTGCCTCACCATAGGTCTGAACATCTGCACCCCAGAGGGAAAATCTGGCTTGTTAAAATGTGTAATTTTTCTGCAATACCTCCCAAGAAAGTTAGGGAGACTCTGTCCTTTTAAAATTGGAAGGAATGAAGTCCAGGTATTGTGCACCATAGAGAAGTTGACAGTGGCTGTGGGAGTTTCCATGAACTGGAGGTCCTGTAGCTAACACTGAGCATGTCCATGATTTGCTAATGTTAGTACCCATTTATTGTGCATCTTGCCTCCTAAACATATGCAATATCAAATCTCACTCTAGTGATGTCTGTCTTCATTGTAGAAGTCTACTCCTCTAAAAGTTCTCTTAAAAATCCCCAGAGTTGTCAGTCTACCTATACTGACTACAGAGGACCTGGCGTGGCCAGCACAGACACACATATATATTCAGACATATACATTTAATTAAATGAATCCCACTGTTTGTATCTATATCTTTCCTTAGGGTTTAAAACTAGCACCTACATTCTACCATCAAGATTATTCCATCTATATTTATAATAGACTACCAAGATTGCTTATGGATCTGAAAAATATTCAAGCTCTTTTCCTTGGTTCACCTCATTCCTGAGTCTGTGGAGATGAGATAATATGGATAGTCCCATAAATAGTATCTCAGCTGTAGGAAAAGACATAAAGAAGGAAGTGTTGCAGCATGACCCAGTAGTGGTCATTCCTTAGTGAAGATCTCGTAACTGAAGCAACGGGACCTTCTTTGATGGAGATTTCTTGCTTTCTGGAGTGCCTAAATTAATGTATGGATTCAAGTGACTGTACGGTGGTGCCATCAAAGTGCTGTTCTGTCACAGATCTGATACCTTTAGGAGCTTACTTATCAGTGCAGATAGCCTTAAGCAATCCTGTTGGCACTTAAAATATTTTCACTGCCCAGCTACACGTCACCTCACATTCATTTAAGTCCTGCTACAATGCTTTTACATTTTCTGCCTCCCCCAGCTCAAGAAACATGTCCTGATCTTATTAAAGGTTGGCATATCACCCTGCATTGTTATTTCTCCTTCATTTTTCCCTGCTACACTCCTTTCATGTGAATATTTCAAACCATTCCATAGTCATTTTGTGACATTCAACATACCCTCCTAAAACAAGCCTCCTGACTGCATCCATTTTATGGGCAGAAAATGCCCTTTGAGTTCCTGGTGTGTAATACTAGTGGACTCTTAAACTAAGGATAGTGGGTTCCAGTACCAAAAAATGCTGTTCTGATTACACATCAGATATTCCAGGGCAGGCAAAATGATACAGTTCAAATCTTGCTCAGGAGAATATTATCAAAATTTCAGATCACTTAAGAAACACTTAATGACATATACGAAATGCACTATTGGTTCTACATCTCAGTGGAAGTGCAGCTATAAAAGCTACCCTGTACTATATTGCAGATGGTTGAGGCTCTGCACCTACAGCATTCACAGAAATCACTTTGAGTCAATTTGTATGGAACATCTCAAAGGACTGGAACCCAAATCTAACAACTGCTAATTAGCAGTGTTTTGCAGACTCACCACAGTGGCCAAAGGAAAAAAAAAAAACCACAAACAAAACCAACCAAACAACACCAACAACAAACCACAGAGAAAAAAACAACCCAAAACTGTATGAGGACCAATCTGTCATTGTTAGCAAGAATGGGATTGATTACCTGAAAGTTAAAAGAGGGGAAAAACATTGAGGGAAAGCAGGACAGTAACTGTGCTGGATCGGGTTTGTAAATAAGCAAGTGGCTGTTATACTGCCAAAGCTTCATCTTTCTTGAGTGCTGAATATAAGCACCACATTTGTGATGAATGACCAGCCTAGAGATAAAAGGGAGGCACTGAGAAGGAAATGAAATTTTAAAAGATATTTTAAGATCTAAGTGCAATCAAAATGATTATAAGTTTTAAGAAAATTAGTTTATAGAGGATGTTAAGAGAAACTAAACACAGGATCTAATAAACAATAGTGCATATAATGAAAAGTAATGATGTTATGCTGATTAACATGAGTGTCAGTATTCAGAAGAAAGGCTTTCAAACAGTTGTGTCTTTATGTGAGTCCTCTGTCAACTACCTTTAAAGGATCTGCAAAGGTCTTTTATTAAGAAAAAAAAAAACACCAAAGACAAACAAACAAACAAACAAACAAAAGCCTGTTTTGAGGTGAACTTAAATTTGATGTTATCTGTATCCCCACCAGAATAATTTTGAGCCCCAAAAACCTGAAAAGATTGAAAACCACTAACATAGAACATACAGAATCTAAAAAGAAGACTGAGATAAACCAGAACACTTTAGCAAGGAAATTACAAAAAAGAGTGTGCAAAAATGGTTGGCAGGACACTTTGTGTGCAATGAGCAGATGTTAGAGAACCAGAAAGTGTTTTACAAGAAAACTACGAAAAAATACCGTGTAAGGACATTTAGAAAACACAGTCGGCAAGAGCTAAGTGGCAGACTGATACCTGCAGTACAGAAAAACTACAGACAATAGCAAATAATATTAATTATTGTTCTGTTAAACTGAATAATGCCACCTCAGCCTGAAAGGGTGTTGCTTTCTGTAAGTGTTGCACACGGGTCTTGATTCAAGTCCACATATGTCAGCAGAGTCTTTTAACTGACAGCATCACCCTCAGGCTCAAGACCTACGGGTCAAGAGTCTACAGCTCTTCTACTCTATGCAGAGACTTACAGTACAAAAAAAAAACCCAAACCAAGAAACGAAAAAAAAGATTGAAAGAGGCACAGAAAGGATTGTTATGCCTATTTAAACTACTAGGCACTTTACTGTAACACAAGGAAGACCTGTCTACTTAGAATACTTTATCCAAACAGTTTCTCAGCAATTGCTTAGATAAATCAGTGGCAGTGAAACTGTACTTTACTGGACAGATTTAAAATAGGGAGGAGAAGGGAGAATAAAGTTTATTTGAGATGAACAGCAAAAGCATTCATTGCCCAGAGAACCACTACAATCAGGGCTTAGGCAAAACACGAAACAGCTGGCCGTCAAGGGCAGCAGATTTTTATGGGAGATGAAGGCAAAGTAACTATATCCTGAAACATCTTTTTGCTTTTGCCAGAGCCTTGGAAAGCCAGACGCCCACTACTGCATCCACCGAGAGGTAGGCAACGTGAAGAGGCAAGGCAGCTGGTATTCAGAAGAATGGATCTTTCCATCAGTGACAAGTTCATCTTGTTTCTCCCTCTGAGCTTCAGAAGAGCATCAGGACAGAGTCTCCACTGCTCACTGGCTGTACTATGCACCTTCCCCCTCCTGTGCATGGTCCCTCCCAGCATCTTCACTTGCCACTCACTCCTGAGAAGTCCTGAGCCTCTCTGTCTCTGCATTAGTGACGTGGAGGCCTAGAAGGCATCTTGGAGGGTCACTGAGTCCAATCCCACATATAGGTGGGATCAAATGCATCTCAACCATTCATGGTTAGGGTTATCTAATATGTTCTTAAAATCCTCAGTGACAGATATACAACAATATGCCTAGAAAGCCGTTTCCAGTATTTTACCACCATCAAAAATGGAAACTTTCTAATGTAGAGTTTAAACATTCTTTTACCACATGTCAAAATGATCTGTTGCTATCCTTTGATAGACACTGTGCCCTGTTTACCAGTTTCAATGTTTGAAGGCTGTTCAGTTTTGTATTTTCTTCATTTCCAGCTTTACCTCAGACCCCTCCGTCTGTCCTTGTAAATCATCCCTTTTCATCCCATCCAGAGCTGTGGATGGTCTTTTCCGAACTGTCTTATTTCTTGGTCTTCTAGACTGACCATAGTCTCTCCAGCTGAAAGCTTCCCCGCTACTGAATAACATGGGTCAAATATCTCTCACATTTCCAGTGTACCACTCCTAGTGCTCCATCCTATGTTTTAAGAAACCACAACACATTGTAAATTAGTATGTACTTTGTGGTCTACCATAGCTTCAGGATCTTTTTTGACCTGCTGCTTTTCCAGCCACTTATACCTTTGCTTTTACCTCTACTGAGGTTCATCTTGTTGACTTTGGATCACTTATTATTTGGATCATTTTTAATATCCTCTTCCAAAAGGCCCATGATTGTTTCTGGTAAAGAGGCATCAACAGAGTCATACAAATGCGTGATTAACTGCTCTTTGTCTAAACATTTTTCATTCCCAGAGAGCAAGATCAGATCAGGGAGTTTCTTCACACAGTTTAGTTTGCCACATTTAACTCAAATCCAGTGTGATAACAGCATGTTCATTTTTTGCTATCACAACAGCTGAGGGGTTTTTAAGCAGAAATTCTCCAAAACCTGCATGTAATTAAAATTCCTCAAGACCTGCCCACTGGTCGCAGCCCCCTAGCTCTCTCTGCTTGGAAATAGCCATCTCCCTCCTGCCCCACCAGCCCAGCACCAGGCTGGGGATTCTGACCCACTGGCACCCCCAAGAATGGTGCCCTGGGTACATGAAGATCCTCCCCATGGCTGCCAGACAGCCCACCCACTGCTCCCCAGCACCCCTGGGTGAAGCTGCCACACTGCCATGAAGCCATCAGCAACAACCCCCCAAGACAGGTAAGTACCTGTGGAGATTTTTGCTGTCTGGAGTACCTGGTTCCTCCACACAACAGTGGCTTTTTGTTCCAGCATCAGTGACCCAAGGCTCCCACTGCCACTTACCTGGCCAGCCAGCTGCTGTCCTTGAAGCAGAATGGGACAGGTCTGTTGTCCTCGTTTCTTGGCAATTCTACCCTGGCACTTTTTTAACCTTTTTTTTTTTTTTTTTTTTTTTTACAGACTCTCACAAATCAATTGCTCAATCATCTTTAGTGTCTTTCTGGGAAGTGAAATGAAGGTATATGTTGTTATTCCAGCCTCCCTGCTTTTATTACATCAAGTCCCCGCCAACATCTTTGGAGCGAGTAGCTGTGCAAAGCTGCCCAGTTCCTGGCCCTCCTTCTGCCACTGCAGCATTCACAAAAGCAGCTGGAAAAATCAACTTAATAGGTGATCCTCTGTTTGAAATGGAAGCTGATTATGAGGTAAGAACCAAACTGCAGTTTATGGTCCCATTTGAACTGATTTTTCTCCTCAGAAATGAATAGTGTGGGAGAGGAACAAGTTTGTATTTAACAATGTGCCTTGTCTTGAAAGCCTGCATCCGCAGTGCAACTATTAAATATAGTTTCAAAAGGCATTTATTTCTGCTACAGTTAGCATTTGCCTTACACTCCTTATTATGCATCAATAACTAAAAACATTTACAGACATTGATGGCTGAGAAACTGAAATTTTTATGTGGGATCTGATTATAATGCCATCTTGATAATATTTGGAAAATATAATTTGGACACTAAAAAAGGCAAACAATTAAGCTTTTTTTTTTTTTTTTTTAAGAGCTATAAGATAATATTTCAGCAATCAGGAATAGGTTGGTTGTGGCCTTCTCTCAAATGCAGCTGCTAAACACACATTACAATGAATGCAGAACACACAACACAAAAAAAAATACATTATCTTTCTGTTAAGTCAGTGTGGCATTTGGGAAAGGTGCCAGAGTTAAGACACTATCCTATAAACTTGGGTTTTATTCAATTTTTTTTTTGTCAAAATACCTAATACCAAACAGGTGGTGAGTATTCAAACCCTAAAATAAAGGCTTAGAAAGAAGGCATCTGGATCAAAGCTAAAATTATTTTTCCTCAGGTAGGGGAGGAGTCAAAGTATAATTAGGAGATTAAGAACTGGAGATTGACTTCAGTGTGAATTTTCCCACTCGTGCTTTGTACATCTTGGAGAAAATTATTGGTATATAATAAAGCAGGATATCACAAGCTTAATTACTTAAAATCTTCTCTAGAACTTTTTAAAATAATTGCATTTATGCTATAAATGCTGCTTCTTATAATAATCACATTATTCAACACACAGACAAGGACTGGAATAGCTGAAATAAATCCTGCATAAAACTGTTTCATGCAAATTCTGTATTGTTGAATCTGACCCTTCAAAAAAATTGAAACCCATAAAACAATTCTCTTTGTGGTTTGTTTTGCCACAATATTTTGGGTTATTTACATTTGCTTTATGCTTTCTGAGCCAGGACAAAACTGGCTGGTATCTGATTCCAGCTTTTCCTTGCAACCAATATCTTTATTAAAAACAACAACAACAAAAATGAAATCGAAAACAAATCAAACACAGGAACACCACTCAGATTATTGAATGAACTTTTGAGGCCCAGGAGAGATGGACTGTAACTAAGCCTGCAAATTAACAAGACATAATGAGAATGCAGCAGTTGCCAACCCTGACCTTACAGACCAGAAAACACGAATAATTCCTAGAGCTCTCCTGGTGGAAAACATGGTAAGGTTTTTTGGGTGAAGCATTTTTCTTTCAGGAGAGAGTCTTGTCAATGAGGATATGTAGAAATACATCATATTGTATTTTAACAATAGCTATCCAAATGCATCTAGCTGGGAAAGAATAATATGGTGTAAGAGTAAACCAATACCAGAGTGCCAGAGCCTTTCCTGATACGTACTACCATTTGGGAGGGGGATAAAGTTAATTGGTAGTTTCTGTGAGCTTGTCTCCTGAGGCTTTTTTCATTCCTTCTGAGATAATTAGCAGTTTCTCAAAGTGCAGCAGATGGAGCTTGGCACAGGGAGCCTGTGAAGTAGGGGTATAATCACACTTGGGTGCTGAATGCTACCATTGCTTACAGGAGGTCCTGGTATAACCAGGGGAAAAGGCAAGAGGGATGCTGCTATTTGATTGTGACTACCTTTGTATGACCAACTGGGCAGCAAAGGATCAAGGGAAAATAGGAGAAACAATAAAATTCTTGCCAGCATAGCACAAAATTGTGAAGAGAAATAACAGATGGTAATTCATTTGATGCAAGAAACCCATCTGCTACTGCTTCCCCAAGAGCTCCTGGAGAGACTGTGGAAAAGCTTCAAAGACAGCCTGTGAATGGTAAATGTGGGTTGTATAGTAGAAGATGGAAGAGAGAGTAATTCTGCTTGTGGAAGGCCACATGGTAAGAAGGGGAGCTGTACTTCTGCTCAGCTCTTGGTAAGTCTCAAAATAGGCTTGTGAAAAGCCAGAAGAACTCAGCTATATAGGACAACATGCAAAGGAACTGCTTCCTGATGTCCCGCATTGAACAGACATGAGTGATAATATCTTCTGAAAACCTAGTTACAAGCAAAGTCCATACAAAGATCATGCTACAGCTCTGTTACAGTCTTGCAGAACACCTCAGTTATGCTCTTGACATCATCTCTGTTCCCACCTCTCATTCTTGCCTGCTTTGATGAGCAAAGAGGTAATGTATCTTGATACAGCATTGATGCCTCATGATTACTATTTATTATTCTTTTAAGATGAGTAAGTTCATGAATCTTTCTGGTTTTCAAGGTCTGAAAACTCAGGCAGCTATTATCATCACATTTATCTATATGATATGAATGATATAAATGACCTCTGAAAACACAGAAAGAGACATAAACTTGTCTGAAAGAAAGATGGTACTTTGGAGGACTCAGTATAACCATGGGAAAATAAATGTGGGCACCTGATCATCCTCCTGCTTCTGCCTGACTTCCAGATGCTCTGATGTCTGCTGCTGATCACTCAAAGCTGTTGTTGACAGGCAACTGGATAAATAGGAAATATCCTTCAATAAGAAAATTCACCACCATGGAGAAGACAATATAAGTGCCCAGCTAAAAGGTGAAAATCAAATACTAACCCTCCTCTTCACCATATTTTTCTTTAAGAACATTCCCTCTCCCTAATATTGGGATAAAATGGCAGCTGCTATATTTTTTTAAGAGATTTGGCAATTTACTGATCTTAGATGCAGAAGGGAAAGCTCATTTGCAAACTTGTTACTGACTCTCTCTGCAAGAGATCCATCAGAGTAGAAATGCGTTCTGAAAATTAATTAGCACATTGAGGGACTTGTTTGGAACAAGGGATTCCTCATAGGAATGGTCAGGAGAGACATGTCTCTTGGCTGACCTCTATGGCCATTAGCTGCTGTCCTTTGACTTAAATCCATGGAAAGCTGGAACAGACGCACACTCACACATATGCTTCAAGATTATCCAAAGAAAAGGGCAAGCAGAATGTTTTTTTTGAGTTGTCTCTTAGACCAGATCTCTGTTTGTTCTAAGCAAATACAAAACAAGACTTAAACACCCACAGGCACCAGTTTATTTATATGCATGTTTATAAATAATGATATTACAGGAGCATCATGACTTTGCCTCGATCAAGGATTGAGTTTCTGAGCATAATGACAATGGTTGATAGGATAATGCAAATGGCTGAGTGTAATGAGGTTTGGGACAGGCCCCCGATCAACAAGAGACTGGAGAATATCTGAAACTGCTTGGAAAGTGGTATTATTGTAGACAGATTTGACTGGTGGCCTGTGTGGACATCTGGCTATAGAGTAACAGAGACTGGGGGAAGGCATTGTTCTGAAGATGTCCAATGCCTCATGGAAGCAGATTACTCAAGGTGAAATCATCATATATTGATGTTGAGCTGCTGCCCAGAGCCCAGCATAGAGACTGGTTGGACAGAGTAAGCATCATGTTCCCATGGGCTTGACTGTGCCAACCCACTGTGCATGGTGAAGGTCTCAGTTACTTCTCTGTGTGTGGGTACCCATGCGTGTATCTTTTCCTGATACAGCCTGTCCCTCACTTGGTGAACTAAGTTGAGCTTGACAGTATCGCATTGTTTGGTGTTTTCCACCTGTGACAGATGGGGACTAAAAAAGTAGTGAAAAAGCACAAGAAGGATGGAAGGATGACTTTGACAATATGACACTGAGAAAAAAATAAAACCAGAAAATGCATGGGTAATGTGAGACTTCAGTGACTGCCTGAGAAGGGAATTGTCAGTGGATCAAAGATAGAACTGAGGATGGTAGGGATTCATCCACCCAATGCAGCCTTCAGGGATGGCAATCTGCCATCAGGTCCTTGCAATCCGTGTCTGAGGATATGACCAGAGAGTGAAATGGGTCCTACCTTCCTGGCCTTTCAGGAAAAACTGATAACAGTATATTGCACCTCCCATATTCATGGGAAATAGATGTCAGGAAAGGAGCTGCTTGAGATGACAAGCCAGATGCCTGCCCCAGTGCATGGCTCTCTCTTCAGTCTGTGGCTTCATGCGATCCAGATTCTACTGTCTCAATAGAGACACTTGAATATAAATATAAAGAGAAAACTAACTTGGGTGACTAAGCAATAAAAAAAAATGAAGTAAGAAGCCTATTATAGCCAGCCTGGTAGGTGAAACTTGATGTTGAGAAATGAGATTATAGACAGGAAAGATGTTGACAAGACAAGGGTAAAAAAACCTCTCACTATTAAGTTTAAACTGTTGCTATTAATCAGCTGTGGTTCTAATGATTGGATGCAATACATGTATGTAGAGGTTACATTAGCTACCCTGAGAATTCCAGTTTTCTTTTTAACCGTTGATCTCCTTAAAGAGAAAAGCAAAAAATATTACAGGTGAACAAAATTTCCTGGTGCATCACTTCCTTGACCTTGTTCAGTGCATGGCATCGCAAGCTGTCAGGCTGGCTCAGGGAGCAGGGAGGACCAGGATACTGGGACTCTGGGAGCAGGCACTGCCCAAGGTACTGCTCCCTGAACACCCTCTCACCTAAATCTGACAGGATGTCCCAATTCAGGATTAGTTTAACATGTGTAAACTGCTTCCTCTGACTGCATCTAACCTCAACACAACTAAATAATTAAATCTTTGGAGCACAAGGTGCTGACTGGCAGTGTGAATCTTAGAAAAGCCTTTAAAGATAAAAGTCCCTGACACCTTTTGTTTCATTTTCTCCATATCTGTCTTGGTTTGAGTTAGAACAGATCAGTTCTGTTCAGCGATTTTACTTTTCAGCTCAGTCTCTTCTAAGTAACTGCACTGTCTGAAGTTAACAGCTTATTTTCACAGACAGTGTCTGCTGCTGGCAGTGATAACACCCCATGGTTAGAGTTACTACCAAGGATTGGTGTGCAGAACAAGGCCACTGCTGGATCTTGTGCACCACACTGGGGGTGCAGAAAGTAGTCAGCCACACCTGTCAGGAGGAACATCCGGAACAGGTGGCCTTAAACAGAGCAACAAGGTGTTCCATCCCATATATGTCGTATTCAGTATAAAGCTGAGGGATCACAAGGGTCAATCTCTTCTTCAATGGCTGGCAACTGAGGAGGATTCTGTCCATTCTGCCTTCCATCCCAATCCATGTGTTGCTGAATCCAGTTCCAGAATCCAGCTCCTGAATCTGGTTCCCTTCTGCTGCTGAATCCACTCTGGGACTTTCCCCAGTGCCTGCTCCACAGCACCAGTGGTGACGGTGATGTTATTGCCATCAGAGGGGGCTGGGTTTGATACTGTTTTTGTATATATTCCATTATATATATTTTTTATCACTAAATCTGTTCTAGCTTTCTTTCCTAATTTATAAACATCTCTCCCTTATTCCTTTTGCCTTCTCCTTTGAGGTGGGAGGGTGGTTAACAGAGAGTGTCTGTGATAGGTCTAGTGGATGTCCCTGACCATAAACCTTGACAATATCACACAGTCTGATGTTTTCACTGGATGCCTCCTTGAGTTAGGAATGGTGTCTGAAAAAAATCAGTACTTCTCCAAACAATACTTCATCCTAAATGCAGACCTACTGATACATGTGAAAGATCACATTTACCTGTTCCACAGACTACAGGTCATCTCGTCATCTTAACGACTAAAGCAGCTCCATGCTGACACACAGGGACAGCAGAATTCTACAATGCCCAGGGTATTTGGTCTTTCAGATGATGACTGTGGTAAATTCCAGTTGGGTTTCTGCAATTCTCACTGCATCATTTGCAGACATTTCTGAACAGCAGGTAGCAGTGGGCAGGGACAGCTCATGCCTACTGCAAGAATTATTTGCCACAGGCATCAATGCTTTACATTTCTGATCTCTCTTCTTCCTTGTGGGCTTGTATGTCAATAGTTCCCAAACTCCCCCCCCTTGACACTATGTAGCACTCTGTTCTGCATACTCCTTTTTGTCCTCTCTCTATTGCCCTTTATACTCCTCACTTTCCTCAGGATTCTCCTGCCACCATAGCATTGACAATACTACATAGTCTTAAAAACACTACACTTCTTCAGATAATTTAATTTCATATATTACTGCCTAAAAGACAAGAAACCTGTCTCCTGCAAAGCTGTTAATAAAGAGAATATTCACAGCATTTCTATATATAGGCTCTAATCTAAATAATACTTTCATCACTGCTGGGTTTAGCTGCTATGTACTGACAAGACATTGATAAAATATATATGTGATGTATCCTCATCCTTAAAAACACATATAAAAGAAGTATATACCAATGAGACCAATTATTTTTAACTTAAATATAATGAAATGTGCCAAAGCCAGCAAGGACTCATTATGAATGTATTGATCTTATGTTTAAGGCTGTTCTAGTCAAGCATCAGAGGAGATCTCAGACAGACCTCTCATACATCTCCTCCTCACAACAGCAGTTGTTCTGGCACTCCTTAGAGCTGTCTACCTTGGAAATTTCACTCATGGAGACTCCACAGTCAGGGAATCTATTGAACCTGCCTTGGGTTTATAACTGAAGGGAATGGTTCATCTGACAATATGGGATCCAAAGTAAATGGAGAAAAAAGAAATTTTGTATTTATTTTTCTTTCTTTTACTCTAGGCTGCTAAAACAACTGGAAGCAAATACAAGGAAAAAACCAAACAAACAAACCAACCAAACCAAACCCTTCTGTGAGATGTGGCATAAAAGCCTCTACCATTTTTGGGGTTTTGTTTTTTTTTTTTTTCAGAAGGGCTAGTGCTTCAGTGAAAGAACTGAACTTGATAGCCAGGGGTTACTGGAAGATCTCCCAGTACTGCATGGCTAATGAAGTATCAGAAGAAGTGCAGTATTGATCAATGCAAAGCAGTGCACATGGTGAAGAGTGACCCTAATTCTATGTTCCCAATAACGATTTCTCATGTCAGCTGTTATCACCAAGTCAAGTATTTTCCTATGTCATTACAGGTATTCTTTGGAGGATGAAGCTTCTTACTCCCCAACCATCAAAAAGACCAGGAAGGAAATAGAAACTATCATTTGGTAGTCCATAAAGCTATGATGTACCTAATCTTGTGTGAAGCTCTGGTGACTTCAAGAATGAGATTTTACACCTACAAAGTATACAGGCAAGGAGGATGAGATTGGTCAGAAATGGAAGACAATTTCCACTGTAGAAGAGTGATTTGTTTTACTCAGCTTGGAAAAGTGATTACTGCAGACATGACAGAGGTCTAGAAAAACATATATCACATGGAGCAGGTGGCGAGGGTCATTATTTTTCACGAGACAAGAGCTACAGGCCACTAAATGAAATCATCAGGCAGTAGATCAAAGACAAATGAAAGAAAGCACTTTCATATGCAGTGCCTAATTTCATTGCAGGACATAACATCCTGTTTTGTTTGGATTCCCAGAGTATAAATAAATTCCAAAACCTACTAGATGGGTTCATAGAAGAAAGGTCTGTCAAGGGCAGCTGGACGAGATGATGTAGATATAATCTTAGATCAGAAAGTGTCTAAATCACAAATTGCTGGAAACTGTAGGAGTATGTGGGGAAAAAAAATATGAATCCAAGATTGCCCTTGTTTTATGGCTTTTACTTTACTACCATTGGCTTTGGTAGAGACATAATATATCAGATTGGGCATATGGACCTTTGTTCTGATATAGCACAGCTGTTCATTTGGTATTTGATCAGAATCTATTTACAAATGCTGTATAGTCAGAAATGGGAAATTATATTGGAATAATTTCTGCTGTTTGTTTCAATGAGACTATCAAACATGCAGAAGGAACACTTCTTTTCCCTTAAGGAAAAGGAAAATCTACATATCATGAATAATGAAATTCAAAAAGTTGGAGAAGTGGAGACATGAGAACAATAGAAATCTATATGAAGGGGGGGGGGGGGAGAAAACACAAGGAAGTAGATGTCCCCTGTAAGGCTGAATTCAATACTCCAATGAAATCGTACGTTTTTGCATTGTTTGCAGCAAGACTAGGATTTCATATGGAGGATTACATTTGTTGAGGAGTCAATATGGCAAAATGATGACAATATCAGATCTGTAATTTCTCTCCCTAACCAGGGGTAGCAGGAATTTTATTTTTTTTTTCCAAAACTGACTGAACTCAGAATTTGTTAGATAAATCATATGAACTGAGGAAATGCACAGAATTGATAAGATGAATTAAAGACTGAAGCTCACATGTACACACAGTCATTTTCTTCACACTGTTTGTAAAGGTGATGCTTAGGAATTTAAGACAGACTTAAACCAAAGTACTACCTTATGCATCAGTATTTAACTTACCTTTCGTCTCACATCCCAGCCAATGCCAAAGATGTATTAGGAAATCAATCAACAAGAGATCTGATTTCCATTATGATAAGGAATGATAATTACTAGAACCACCTTGACAGATAGGTACTGTAAGAAATTAGTATTACTAGAAATCTCTTTCCTCAGTTAAAATAATATACTATTTTACCTCAGTGTCTCTGTAACAGATTTAGAGAAAATATTATTCAAATAATACATGCCTAGGAAAGATTTTAATATTTATCTCCATTCACAGGGCACCTAGGTTTAATTATTTCAGATTATTCAGGTACATACTTGAGAGTCTTCATATCCCCACTGAGCTTTGTAACTGCAGAAAGTTGTTCTTTGAAGAGCATGATGATTTATCATTTGTGTTATTATGCAAATTGATTAAACTTAAATCACATGACCATCTATGAAGATTTAAGTAGTCTCTTGACAAAATACAATGTCCATTTAATTGGCCTAGATAAAAAGGAAAGTTTTGCTTCCGTTTAATATCTGTGTTTCTTTAAATCCTTTCAGAGTCTAAAACTTAAGAGTAGGTGGCAGATATTTTATTTGAGTTGCTTTCAGCATATTTCAACTGAAATGTTTCAGCATATTTCCTTGGGAGGGGAGTCATTTATATGTTTTTTAGAGGGAATCCTAATAGATTCCATTTGCCTCTTTTCATGGGGATTTCCTGCCCCCATAGACCTGTACCCCTGGTGTTAGTGCCCTGACAGAAGGGGTATATGTATATTTGAAAGATGTGTTGGAAAAGGAAGAACTTCTCCTCAAGTGGTTTTCTTCAGCTGCATTTTTCTATGCTTCTGTGATTTGCATTGTTATCAAACCTCACTGGTGTCAGAAAAGCAGCAGGATCAGGGTTATTTTTCAACAGAAATTTCCATATGGGTCAGAATTTTTATCTCATAATATTCTGCAGCAGTGGAGAACAAACTTAGTCAAATGATGATCAAAAGATGGAAGTTGAATAGATCACTGGAAGTTTTTCGCCCCATTTTTCCTCTTATTCGTCCCAGATGACTTTATTTTTAGATTATGCCACTTTGTAGCCTTTCCATAAATATTCCATCTTTTCACTTTGATTGCAAGTTCATAATTAATTTATATTAACACATTTAAATCCAGAACAGGCACCTAAATAATGATTTGCAAATTTTAATAGTTCTTTGGCATATCCTGTCTATCCATTTATCATCCACTCCCAGAGTTTTTTAACAGAATGAATAAACTTTAGTTCAACTGGTAAACACACTCGGACTGGATAAGCTTCATCTGCAGAAGCTACAATGCTGACCCCAAACTTTGGTTTTCCTATGTCTTGTGCAAATGGGCCTTGCTGTTCCTCAGCATTGTGTCCTTCACATCCAGGGCTCTTATCTCCTATGCCCAATCAATGCTATGTAGCCAACAAGTTGATGTAGTGCAGCTATCTAACCTAGAAAACAATCATTGGCTCATTCATATCTTACCTGCAGCCTCTGCACAGCCCAGGAATACTCCAGGCTGTGAACCCAGGCGCTTTCTGATTTCACTGTTGATGGGTGATGTGACAGAGCAAATTTACTCACAGAGCCTTGACAGGAATATCTAAACACAAGCTTTACTCTAAAGACTAATCAACAAATTATACGAAGCTAAGGAAAATCAGAAAGATTTGCATGCAATTCCTTTCCTCAGCTTTTTCAACATTCTATGCTTCTTGTCCTTACCCTTCCAGGCAGCCACCTTCTGCTTTGCTCTACCTGATTCCAGGCCACATCTCCATCTTCTCACTCTCTCTGGAAATGGATCATCAAATAACTCCATTTTAAAAATTCATGTCTTCTGCTACCAGATGGTTTTACTCAAGGACTGCCATGTTTTGTTACAGGATTAGATAATTGGATAGGTTCTTCAGATAGGAGCCACAATTATTCTGATTACTTTAACTAGCTCTTTTTTTATTTACTCTTCAGAAAATGTTAAAACAACACTTAAAGATCTAAGGTTCCAGTTAAAAGTAACTCATTATCATAGAATCATAGAACAGTTTGGGTTGGAAGGGACCTTAAAGATCATCTAGTTCCAACCCCACTGCCATGGCAGGGACACCTCCCATTAGACTGGGTTGCTCAAGGCCCCATCCGACATTTCTTCAAAACCCAGGATTTTCTGGATACTTAATTAACTCTTTCTTCTGCTGGTAACTTAAAAATTCTTTTGGCTGCACTGTGAGGTCAAGTATTTGTAAGTTTAGACTACACCACAGTACAGTAAGGCTTTTCTTGCCATGTCCAAGTACCCAAATTAGGTATGTGCACATTCAGGAAGTACTTACCGTGATTAGCTCTTAATCCAGAAGTACCAAGAGGCTTTACAACATGACATTTTCTTTTGTTAAAAGGTCAAATTCTGGTCCTGCCTACAAGCCACTGAGATTCACATGAAACCAGGCTTTGGCCCAGCCAAGCTGCTGTGACTGATGCACTGAAAAAGTAAAAGCAGATAAACTTGATTATCCAGGTGATAAAGACTTACATTGCTTAATCCAGAGGCAAGTGAGCTTTTACCACTGGCTGTAGGACCACAGATATCCCATATACACACCATCTTCAGCTCTGTGTCCAGCACAATTTCAAATGTACCTCTGTCAGCATCCCTTGATGCTTCACCATGGATAAGACCAGGCTAGCTAAGAGAAGACAAGTGTTTCTCCTTAAGTGTCTATCACAACCTCATCCTCTCAGATGATGTCTCTCATCATCATTTCAACTACAGTATCTTGTAAAACATCTTTTACTCCTATGTAGTTTTATAAGACAGGCGTGGCAGCTCACCACACATCATCCATAGCACAAACGATGGCTTTTCTGGGGCCCACCACATTCTCTATGTACTCCACTTACAAAATGAATTTACAGTGTAGGCATTTGCAGACACCTCACTGAAATAAAAGGAAGAGGAAGGCTGCCTCTTGGCAAACGCATCAGGAAAGCTGCAACAGTAACAGGCTGTTCATTGCCCCCTCCAGAGGGAAGTGGTGTTCACCCCAGAGGATTCCTTGCTTTGGCTTTGTTGGGCTGGCATCAGAAGCTGCCCTCCCTTCTACAGTTTAAGGGTTTCAGAAGCAGACATCAAATGTTTGACAATTTAGAAAAATAATAAGGTTACTTTGTTTTCCATCCTAATTTTATATTGCCTGGGCTGCTCTGCTGGCAGGCAATCTCATGAAGATACGGTCTGATAAACTGACTTTGAACACTGAATCAGTTGTGTGATTTAAAGTAAGTGCCCAAACTCGGCCAGCAAGTCATAAAGCAAAAAAATTCATTAGAAAGAGAGCTGCAGTAAGCCACTCTAATAAAGGGTATTCCAATAGTTTTATGTTCAAAGTAGCCTTTAATGATAAATAATACTGTGTTTGGGAAGTAAAGAGACAGAAATAATTGTTTATGAAATTTCAATATATGGTTAATTTAGAAGAAAAGAAAGATTCACAGACATACTGATTTTAAATCCTTCTCTGCACAGCTGCCTGATCCAAAGGCCATGAACAACTCACATATTGGTAGTTATTAAGTGAGATCACTCACAGTATTTCTTTTCCTCTTTCTAGTTATAGAAAGGGTGGTAGGGTAAATTAGACTGACACACCTTCCCCTACATGGAAAGAAAAAGCAGAGCAAAAGAAAATCCATCCATTCTCACTTGTGGAATTTCATGTTATCCCATATAAGGAAAAGTTTCTGTAGCACATGAATCAAAAATCCTAAAACCCTGGGTGTTGTAAAATCACCAGGACAACTGCCAAGTGCCAGTTTCAAGGCATTTGTATCAGCTTAAGACAAAATTCAGGGCACTTTGGGATTCCAGTGCACAGCAACCACAGCTACATTTAATGGCACAACAGGTTAATATTTCATGTCTCTTGAACTAAAACATTTTTAGTAGGAGAGAGATGGAGCAGAAGGGAAGGTGGTGATCACCCTACCCCCACAGCCATCAATTGGATGGTTTGTGCCCTCCATCAGGACAGTTTGTACTCTCAGCAGTGCCACTGCAAGAAGACACCACTGTAACCTCTCTGAGCTGGACTGCAGGAGCACGACTGAAAACCATTAATGTTGCAAGAAAGGGATGAAGAGCAACCCACAGAACTGGTGAGAAATGTAGACAATATTGGGGTGAATATAGTGGTGTACCACAAAATTAAGAGCATTTGACAGGACTAAGCAACAAAGATCACACCTATCACCCTAAAGCAGGGCTAATCCCAGCAACCACTCATTAACTTCCATCTTATCTATCTATCATGACAGCACATTTTCAAAACAGCGTTGTCATAAAAATTACATTACCTTTGTATAGCACTTGTATTTGCATTAACTTCATTTGCACTGATTTTTATTAATCTCAGCTGAGCATTAAATAATGCAGTCATAACTCTTAGTGGCCCTTCATGCTTTGGCTACAGTGATAATATCTGTACACTGCATCACACCATAAAGAGGTTGCATGGAGAAACCAGTGCTATAAAAGGAAACCTTCTGAGTTCCCCAGGTGTTAACTTGCTTTACCCATTGCCTCATACAAAACTGGAAAAGCCACAGAAGCCAAAATTGTGCCATGCATGTAATCCTTGTCAACTTGCTCCTCTCCCTCTCCCTCTCCCCCTTCCAGCCTTTTTCTTTGCTTTATCAGTCAGCAAAATCTGGGGGATGGCTGAGCCAGGCACCACATGTTCTCACACACTGAGGCAGCAATGGGGAGGGCTCTATCAGAGACTGGGTCAGTTGTTTGTCTCAGTGTTGCTGCACCAGTGTGGGTGAACATCAAACAGCAAACTGAGCAACGGCTGGACCACAAGACTAGAAGTTCCTGTTTTCTTACAAACTTGAATACGGAGCTGATTCTGAGAACTGTAACCTATGCATGTGCCCAGACCCAGGGCTTGGAAGACCGATGGGTCCGGAGACTCCTGAAGGCCACCTAAGACTCCTTAGAGATGGTATTGGGCATGCGTACCACTGCCAGGTGGTAGGTGTGGTTAAGTAAAATAGCTCCTGGAATATGATAAGTAGTTCTTTGAAGAAGAATGCTCAATAAGACAACCCAATGAAAAGGCAAAACCAGCCAACATTGGGCAGAACATTCTCCCACTGGACTTGAAAACGAATCAGACTGAGAGGATGACGCAGGTCTGTGGTGGTAGCTATCACAACTAACCCTTTTCTTCCTTTCTTTCCTCCCTCTATCTCTCTCTTTGCTTTTGCGAACCTGTTGTCAGGCAAATAAAGCTACTTGGCACTTGACTCCACTTTGAGTCTTAATTCTGCTCCTGAGAATACAACCAAAACCTCGCTCTGGTCTATGACTGGTGCACAACACGCACATAGTGTGCAAACAAAAGCATAGAATCATAGAATAGACAGGGTTGGAAGAGACCTTTAAAGGTCATCTAGTCCAACCTCCCTGCAGTGAGCGAAGACATCTTCAAGTAGATGAGGCTGCTCAGAGGCCTGTCCAACCTGATCTGGAATGTCTCCATGGACAGGCCATTTACCACCTCTCTGGGCAACCTGTGCCAGTGTCTCACCACTCTCATTGTTAAAAATGTCTTTCTTATATCTAGTCTGAATCTACCCTCTTTTGGTTTAAAACCATTACCCCTTGTCCTGTCACAACAGGCTGTACTAACAAGTCTGTCCCCCTTCATGATTGGCTGCAAGGCACAGCAGAGAGATGGTGTTTGCCCCTTCAGCCTTTAGTTCACTTTCCATCATCATTCCTCAGTTTAATCCAAGACCCCAGACCTCTAGGCTTAGGAAAAAACAATTGGTGCTGGAAAAGCGACAGTCAATCCTTTCATGCCAGTGTTACCCTTACTATTAGTACCAACTGAGATCACCTTCTCTCCACAGACACATGTGAAGCCCAGCCCCTGGGTATGAGCAGAGGCTCATTGCAAACTTTGATTTTATAGCAGAGAGCAGTGAGATAATGCCAACAGGCCTATAAAGAACAGACAGGTGTTGCTGTCGAGCTGAAACAGTCTCCACACTGTCATCTAGTGGATTTAGTAATGATAATCAAAACTCAGTTTATTACTACACTGTAATTTCACTGGACGTACTGCAGTTCAAATGTTTGGGGTTTTTCCTATGCTGTTTCTGCCTTTTCTCACACAATTCTTTTTTACAGTTATCATTTTTACAATTATTTTATGTTCTTCATTTTATTGTCTTTGTACATAATCTGCTTTTCTTTCGGTTACTAGAATTCCCAGCCAGGCTAGTTCCTCACTGCCAGCCAGTGACTGCAGAATGTCTTTTCCTTTCTTTTAACAGAATATTTTCCTTACAGTAAGGTAGAAGTACATTGCTTATCTGTGAAAGAGAATAAACTCCCTTATAGATTTACTGTAAGTGGTGTAGGGGCCCTTTGATACCCCTCCAGTCTACAAAGGCAGCTCTACAGGCTGAACACACTGGGTGTCTGTCTCTTCACATAGTGTATCTCTCTGCCTCTCCAGGCTCCAGCCTTACACTGTTTGCAGTCTCCTACTTTGAGAAATTGCCAACTAAACTCAGGTACTACAGGGGTAAGGGAATTCTGACATACAATTATGCCAGTTATGTTTGCCTAAACCTAACAAGTATGTAACTGTGATACAATTAGCAGTACGCAGGTATGATAAGTATGAGCAAAATGGTGTTATTAGCATGACAAGCACTTCCTAAATCCTGAGTTCTCCCAATTCAAGAAGGTCTTCAGGATGCAGCTGTTGGCTCTTAAGGTCCACACTCATGAGGGGTGTCCCACCTCGTGTGTCAAGGTGTCCTGGAGAAGTTGTTTGCCTTTGTAGCTGTAGATTCCCAGACGGTGGGATCTTCTATGCTGATTCTATTCTTCTGAGCCTATCTCTTGGTTTTTGATTTTCCCTTTTATCCCTTCAGTTTTGGTGACCCATGACCTTCTGTACTTCCTCATTTATGCAGTCAGATTGCTCATCATCCCTGGGGAGCCATCTCTGAATCCATCCCAAAGGCAACCCGCCACTCCATCTGTATCCCACAGCTGCCTTCCTGAGGTCTTGGCTCCCCAGGCTCACCCAGAGATAGCTGATCACTTTCACCCTCACTCTGCAGCTGTTTTAACCACAGTGATCTTACAACATCATGGTCTAACAGATGTTAAATCATCAATTAGCTAAATATATTAATGTCAGGTCAGTATTCTGTCACTGCTTTATACTAAGTCAGTGATTTGGTCAACCTCTGTCCCATCAGAAGAAATGCTAAACATGGTTGTGCTGGTTTAGCAATTTTATCACTGGCCCACCTAAGCAAAATGGTCCCTTTTCTGTAGCAAGGGGCTGTGAACTTCCACTACCTCCAGCTTTTCTCTTAAAAAAATGAAAGAAGGGAAAATGACTTGTCAGAAGTTGTGAAGGAAGATTATGAGAATGATGTTGTAAATGAAGAATATGATGAATTGACATGCAACAGAAAGAAGACTGTAAGCATTGTTTAATCTAACAGTTTACAAACCACAAGCTGAGTCCACACCAGCTTTTCTTCTCTATTTCTGTACTTCTGCATTCACATCAGAGGTTCTATTAAAAAAGCACTTGCATGAGTGCATTCTGAGGTTATTTTTAACAAAACTCTCCAGTTTCATAACCATTTTTGTGACCCTCTGCCAAAGAAATAATAATTTTAAAAAAGATAAAAAGCCTACTCCACAGGCCATGGTATTGATCTAGCTGGGAAAGCCACCCCCATTCGTGGCTGACAAAGGTGGGAATGCAGAATTTAGGTAACCTGCTCTAGAAAAACCTGGCTTCTTCAGCAATTAATTTTCAATAATTTAGATCAACTTTAATGATAATAAGTAAATGGGGAAGGATATGACGCACAAAGGACATAAAGAATTCAGAAATTGGTATATGTAATAGATAAAACTTAGGATTGTATCTATTAAAAACAAAAAAACAACAGCTGAAAATTAAATCTGTGTTAGACCTTGCTGGGAGGTGGCCACTCTCCTGTAGATGACAGCTAGCATGCCTGGTCTCCAAGCTCTTAATAGAAATTGTCCCTATGGAAAGGACCACTGGAGTAACAGAATTCAGGACAGAAGAAAAATTATTTCAGAGCAGAATTCTCTTTCTATAATCTTATAATTTATACATAGACCAAGTCTCCCAAGTAAAGCAAGTAGATATTCTTACTTTGATACTCATGGTTTAGCTCATTTCTGGGGGAAAAACTTAATCCATTCTTGAATTCTGGTGTTTCTCATTTCTGAGCTCTGTCCCACTGCACTATTTCCAACCTGTATGATTTGGTTTAATTTAGTAGAAGTGTTGCCTCTATAAATTATCATTAGTTAAAATCATGATAGTAGAGTTGTAAGTGTCCAATTCTCTACTTCCTGGCATCCTGGGAGCTAAAGCATGCCGAGGATTGGAGGACATGGATTACATGGTAATGTAACATCCCGGCCATGGGAAAGGAGTGAATTTTATGTTCTCACCTCCTTGTGCACTGGTCTCACAGAGAAGTGCACTGCTCCCTCAGGGCATAGTGATTTTCTCCTTTAAATTTGTGGTGTACCACCACCTGCTCATTCATCCCTCAGTAGGATGGGGCAGGAGCTAGCAAAAAAAAAAAAACCAAAAAGAGAGGGGAGACTCAGGTTGAGATAAAAACAGTGAGATAACTCAGATCATTCACCAGTTACTGTAGTGGGCAAAGCAGACTTGCCTCAGGGAATTTAACTTAATTCATTGTAAATTAATATAAATGTGTTAGTAGTGATTTGGATTTTTCTTAAAAAAAAAAAAAAATAAAAAAAAAGAGAGAGAGAGAAAACATTTATACACAAGGGAAATACTTTTTCTTCGCAATTCCCAGGCCCAGCTTCACTCCATCACTCCAGCTGCCTCTCCTCCCACCTTGTTACCACTGCGGAGTACACTCAGTCCCTTCATTAAAGCAACAGGTAGTGCAGGAGGTTGGAGTCAGGACATGGCAGTTTCTCTCTGCTGCTTTTTTCTATGCTCCAGCATAGGTCCTCCGTGAGCTGCAGTCTCTTTGGAGGTGTACCTGCTTCAACATGAGCTCATCCATAGGCCTGTGGCCCTCTGAGGGAGTATCTGCTCCAGTGGGAGTCCTCCATGGGCAGTAGTTACTTTGGGAATATCTGCTCCAGTATGGAGCACATCTTCCTACAACTTTAGTGTTCCCTCTGCTGTTCCTCTTTTTTTTGTTTGTTTTTTTTGTTTCCTCCTGCTCTCTCTGGTGTTTTCTACCATTTTTTAAATGTTTTCCCAGAAGAACCACCATTTTGGGTGGCTACAGCTGTAGCCAGGACATCTCCTGGCCTCCTCCCACAAAGGCATCCCCTGCAGCCTCCCCACTGCCAAAACCTTGACACTGACACCTAATAAAAAAATTATATACCCATTATCAGGAAAATAAAAATAAAAATCACACATGCACAGTATTAATCAAACAAGAAACCACTGGCATGCTGTTCTTATGTTTTACTTTCAGGATTTCTTCCCAGACTCACTCTCTTTAAGACATTGCCTACAGTCAGAATCAAAGGGACATTTAAGCCTCACTAAACCAAGGAGCCCCTCAAAATCATATTTATTTGCTTATTTCAAGTTTATTTATCAAGCAGTTGACCTCTCAGTCACTGCTGATCTTTCAAAGAAAAGCTTCAAGAAGTAAACCAGCACATTTTCAATCCACTTTGTGCTTTCTGCAAATTGTATCCGCATCAGAATTAATCATGGATGTGTATACCAAGAACATGTTACAAAGCAGACAGGGCTACAGAAAGAAAGCAGGGATTTCTTCTGCTGAAGTCCCAGGAAAACCGCTGACCAGCTCCTGTCCTGGTTTTGGCTGGGAGAGAGTTAATTTTCTTCCTAGTAGTGCTGTGGTTTAGATTTAGGATGAGACTAATGTTGAGAACACACACGTTTTAGTTGTTGCTCAGTAATGCTTATACTAAGTTAAGGACTTTTCTGCTTTTCATACTACCCTGCCAGGGAGGAAGCTGGGGGTGCACAAGAACCTGGGAGGGGAAACAGCCGGGACAGTTGCCAGAGGGGTATTCCATACCATATGCTGCCATGCTGAACAACAAAACTGGGTGGAGCTCAGGGGGGTGGCAGCCCACTGCTCAGGGGCTAGCTGAGCATGGGTCAGTGGGTGGTGAGCAACTACATTGTGCATCTCCTGATTTGTCTATTCTTTTATCATTATTATTATTTTCCCCTTCCTTTTCTGTCCCATTAAACTGTTTGTCTCAACCCCTGAGTTTTACCTTTTTTTCTGACTCTCTCCCCCATCCTACTGGGGAGGAGTGAGTGAAGGGCTGTGTGGTATTCAGCTGCCTGCTGGGTTAAGCCACAACAGCTCCATATAGGAAAGAGCACTAGCAGCTATAGCATCCACACATTTAGTCATCATTGATTATGCATTTGACCCTTCTCCTGTTCCCAATACACAGAGTAAGAGAAGTTCTTGTCAAAACATTGCAGAAGAACTCTCTGCAGTTTCCTATCTCCCTTGCAACAAAACATCCCAGGAGCACAGAAAAACTGAAAGCCACTTGCGCTAACCCAGCACACAACGCATCCCCACCAGACAGCTGTGGGACTTCTCATCTTACTCCATATTTTTTCCCTGAGAGCCTTTCTTTACACTGTGCACAGAAATCTATCATCTCAGTGCCAAATTAATACAAGTCAAAAGCATTCTGGGACTAGTGTTCACAAATAAATCCAGTACACGTATCCTCAGGATACAGCCATTACTAAACATCTCTTTCATCTTGCTCATTATATCAGGGTGAAGCTTTTTTCAAAGTATGTCTATGTGAAAGACAGCACTGACTTACCCAGAGTACATACTTTTGTAGTATAAAGTATATACTTCTGAGTATAAAGATGCCTTTCAACATTAACACCACAAAATCAACAAAGTTTACAGAGCTATTAAACCCTTAGAACTAACCTTCATAATACATACACGGTGGCCTTCAAATACTACAGCATGTCATAATTTTGTGCTTTATTTGAGTTCTGATTCCTACATTCCTTCTACAAATAGTATATTTTTGTCATAATGTTTTAAAATTTAAGTCTTAGGGATTCATGCACATCTAAGCCTTGCCTGTAGCTGTTCAAGGTCTTATCAGGGAAGAAATTTGCTTTGCATGCACTTGTACATCAGAACAGTTTCCACCATAGCTAGCTGCATGAGATGGGGAGCAGAAAGGCTGGGGAGCAACATCAACTTTCCCGATGGAAAGCTTTCCTGCTTTTTTTCGGCTCTTCTGCTGAGCTGCCCATTTATATTGTACTTGCTGGAGGTGCCCACAGGTGAAGCAGCAGTACCAGAAACAGTCATGTTTGGTTTCTCTGTTATGCAGGTCTGTGTCAAGCCAGCGTTATCACAGTCAGAAGTTCGATGTTAACATGTGACATTTATGCATATACCCAGACTGCATATTCTACGGAGCAGATGGTCTTAAGGCTTTTTATGCTGCTCCCTGTAGGTACTACAAGGTACTCCTTGTAGCTATAACGCTGCTCCTTGAAGGTATTTTCCTCTGAGCAGCTGTCTGGATAGACAGTGACCAATTTATCAGTCATAGCAATTTATCAAAGAGATTCCAATAGTGGCAAAATTACAATGAAGTTAATACACTGGAGACTGGAACTGCATAGAGTGCTTTAAAATAACAGGAACCTGCTGAATATGGCATCACTGAACCCAAACTGTAAATTACATTAAAGGGCATTTGCTTATGGAGCTTGACAAATTACAAATGTGTAACAACCCCCAACATATCTGGAGAATATCTACCACTGAACTAATTATTCCATGTTCATAAGATCAGACAATTTTCCTTTTGTCAATATGCCTCGGCAAGCCAGTTGTATCAACAGACAAGAAAAACATGCTTACTTTTTTTCTACTTCTATATATGATTTTTGCTTTCTTGCTGTCCTCTTTCTCTTAGTGTGTTGATACTTGCTCATACTTGGAAATAGATGATCTTTGCTCGCTTTCTGACACAGGAATTCCTAATATTGCTATGATGATTGCATTTGTCTTTTCCTCCTGCACTAGGAACGGTATACAGCAAGGAACATGAATAGATTACACATTATATTAATCAACAGTTTTGCAGAAGTTTCCTGTCAAGCATACTGCCAGATCCAGTTAGGATTCTGCAGATAACTAGGCAAAGAAAAATACCTGCTCCACCAGTTGATGAACTCATGTCATGATCCTGCTGGCTTGTAGTAAGAAAACCTCCATCCACCTGCAGAATATGTCTGCTATATCAAAGTTTGTGGTTTTTTGGTTTGTTTGTTTGGGGCTTTTTTTGTTTGTTTGGTTGGGGTTTTATTTGGGGGGGGGTTGGTGCTCTAATTACATGTCCTAGTAGGTTCAATTGCATGGTGGGCCACAACCTATCTCCTGATGGAGTCTAAGAAGGGGGTCTCTTCTTGTTATGTGCAGAAGGATTGCGCGCACAGGTAGAGCATTCAGCTCAGTCTTCATTCACATCCATTGCTTTTATAGCCTGTTATTTTCAATCTATATTGTTTTGCCTGTTCCTCAAAGTCCTCCTGAGCAAATACTCAAACACTGTGGACTAAGCAACATATTCCAAGTTTATACTGATACTGCTCCTTCTAGTTCCTTATATCTTTGAGCATGAACTAGCAGCTCTCTATGCTAAACTTAATTTTGGTTCAGTTTAAAGGTGAATCCTGCAATAAATTCTCCTTGCCTAGGCTGCTTCTATTGCTTCTAGCAACACTACATCTTGTTTCTGCAGTGCAAGAGAGACATTTATTTTTTAATAAATGCAATTAAATCGTTAAAGAACCAGATATGCTGAGAAGTACTGTAAGCAGTGAGATTAACAAAGTGCATCCACTAGGCCCAAAGAGATGCTCCCTTACCCCTGCCATCAGCAACCTCTCTACAGTATCCCCTGTTCACACCCATATTTTCCTGAGCCCAAATACAGCACCCTAACTTCCACATCATTTCATGGTAGGATACAAGTCAGCATCTCTTGTGGCTAGCTGGGAACTACATGAATGTTGATTTGTGGGCTAACTCAAGGGCTGAGCTCTCTTTGCCTTTATCACACTGTTGGGGGAAAGGACTCATCATTTATCTCATTTGAAACCAGCCATCAATGTTATCTTCTACAGTTTTTGCTTGATAATGGTTACCAGAGTCCAAAGTTACTGGATGACAGCACAGTGCCAGGCTAATTTCTTTCTGAAAAATATAGAAACAGAATAGTTTGGGCCAGAAGGGACCTCTAAAGGTCACATCTAATGGACTGTAAGGGAAAGCCATTATGAGTCAATTAACATACAATGTATCTTTTTACTCCTTATTAGATATATCTCCACATTTTTGTATGAAGACCATCTTCTGCGGTGATTTGCTGTGGAATTGTTTATAAAGATTATGTTTTCTGGATTTCAGCTTGTAATCTATTGAAAAAGTGGTGCTATGGCAGAGGGACTTTTAAGTATAATGCTACTTAGAACTTTTTTTAATAGCACTGGTGACTGGAGAAAAGAGGATAGTCTCCTGAGGGACATAGGAAGGCTTAAGGAGCACAGTGGTGCAGGCTCCATTTTACAGTCCCAGCACCTTTTCAGATACAGGTTACTTTCCCATGCACTTCAATTATTAGTGTCTTAGCAACATGAAACCGGAAGAGAAGCAGAAAACCTCTGTGATTTTACACTGAGGTGTAAAATTTTACATTTAAGAGTGGAATAATTTTATTAATAACATAAGCCATCTTTATAAGGTCAAACAAGCAATGCTCATCAGAACTAATCAGTACTTCAAAACACTTATGCATGTAGCCATAGAAAGTAACATTAGAGAAAACAGGGACCTTAGCAAAGTCCACCACTACACTGTATGAATGTCTTTCACTTTATCCCATGATATAACTATAAAGATAGAAATTTTTCTCTTCCTATTGTTCATTAAATGAAAACACAGAGGTGAATTTAACATTGAAGACTGCAAGGCCCACATTCATTTGAACTCAACAGAAACCACTTACCATTATCACAGCCTTAATGATAAGAGTGTCCTCCTCACAAAGTCTCAGCACTGGGACAGAGGTGCTTGCAGAGAGCCACATGGATCTTCATTTTCCCGTGACAGGTGCCATAGCTTCATACCAAAAACTTCAGTCCATCTTTGACTACATACCGTGGCTGGTCAGGATGGAGTTAAAATTTTTCATATGGTGCCAGGTTTTAGATTTGTGACTAAAACAGCCTTGTTAACACACCAGTGTTTTGGAAATTGCTGAATGGTGCTTCCACAGCCTGGAGGCTTTCTGTTTCCCACTCTGCCTCCACAGCAAGTAGGCTCAGGGGGGACAAGAGGCTGGGAGAGGACACAGAAAGCACAGGTGACCCAGACTGACCAAAAGGATATTCCACATCATATGATGTCTGGCTGGTCATTTGTTTGCTGGTAGATGATGGGTGATTGGCTTCAACCTTTTTTTTTTTTTCTTTTTTTTTTTCCTTTTCTTCAATTATTAAGCCATTTTTATCTCAATCCATGAGATTTCTTGCTTTTGATCTTTCTTTTCTCTCCCCCATCCCATTGGAGGTGAGGAGCAAACAAGTGGGTTTATTGCTGGCTGGGGTCAACCCACCACACACTACCAAACTTTAACTGCCTTATCTGAAGTGCCATCTGAATGGAAAATACTTGGGTCCAGGAAGGCAGAGAGACAAGGACTGAGATAGGGAGATAGTAAGCGTAGCTACCACAGCTAAATTTCAAGGAAGACTTAGTTAAAAGGATGAGGTTTCTAGAATAAAGGCTGTATTGTAGATTACAGCCCACCTGTCTGCCATCTGCATCATCACCCTTGATTGGGAAGCAGAGCACAGACCTGTTTAGTATTCAGCTTAATGAGGCATTATAGGAAAAAAAAAAAAAAAGGGGAAGGGAAAGAGAAGTTCTGTCAACACACCAAATGTGATGGCAATATATTTCTAAGCCCAAGCCCAGCACTTTGTAATGCATGTTTTCCTGAACATTGGTTTTCGTTTTGGTCTTGACTGGTGTTATTCTTGGTTTACAAAGATCAGGTCACTGTAGGACTGGGCATATGTCAAAACAGTGGGTGTGATTTACAACGTCATGACAATTATGTGAAGTAAATGGCCACTGAATTTATGTCATCTATGTTCATATCTGGTCAAAGGAAATAACAGTGTAGTGGTTAAACATATCAAAATTGTTAACTTGAAGTTACACAGCAAGATACTGACCTTCTTGAACATCACTTCCCTAGCTGGTATGGGCAAGGGATCGCTATCACTTCCTGGAGCAGATGTGAGCCCAGTTTCTACAGACATTGCTGCCTGATGCCAAAGATAGGCATCTGCTGGACAGGCCTCATCACACCATTAGAAACTGGCTCTTTTGAGTATCTCTAGTTTCATCTGTTGGAAGTGAGCAAGAGGAAACAAGTGTTTTGGGGAGATACTCTCTGTGCATTCCCTGAACTTCCAAAGAAAGTTACTTTTGAATACCTGATGACCCCATTTCTCCATACAACTGGCAAAGGTTCTTTACATCCCATTCTCCAGTTCATTAAGGAAGATGGTTAACAATGACAGACCCAATATCAATTGCTGAAGAACACAGTAGTTATTAGATGCCTACTGGTCTTTGTACCACTGATCACAGATGGTGGTGATAATTTTCCAGCCCCAGTGTAGGTCACTTATCCAAATCTTCTTATCTTTAAAGGTGGATAGCAAACACCATTTACCTTTTTACACTTATCAGGAACCTCATCTATGACTCTCTTGGGGCACAAAGGCAAGAATGATAGAAGTGGTAGCTCTTCCTACTGACACAAAAAATTTCCTAGAAGGGAAAAAGACAATATTTTGCACAATGATATCCTAATGCTCTGTATCTGTCAGGGCTCAGCAAGGACCAACAGCTCCCTCAGAGCCAGGGGCTAGAAGCCAAAGTAGATACCAGCAGGACAAGGATGGTAACCACAGCCAAGCCAGAGTTCAGATAATCACAACCTTGTAGCAATGAAGGAGGGACCACATGAAGCTGGGAAATCTTGCAAGCCAGGATCACATCCAGTGATGGTAACCAGGGTCAGTCATAGTCATGATTGACAGGCAGCTTCACAGTAATAATATGCATATGAGTCCAGGCAGGAAGACAATCCATGGATCAGGGTCTGGATCAATAGGCAATTTCCATGCCCACACACAGGCATGACTATAACAGAGCTAGAGCCAGATAGACCTTGAGCAGGCAAGTCCCGGCTCAGGCAGGGACTGAAGCCATGGCTTGACCTTAAATGTAGCTCCCGGGCCCATGAGCAGGGCATGTGGGTAGAGATCCCACATATGGATGATCAGGACCATGTTGGACACTCCCCTGGCTCTTTTCCCATGCTGTTTGGTGGAAGCACAAAATGATTGAAAACTGCAAAACTCAACACTGCTGATAAACATCTAGTGACTAGGACAGACATGGAGGCTGGATGAAGATCTGGTGGTCTGTGTTCTCATGTCACTGAAGAGGAGGGGGCAATGCAGTGAAGGCTACTTATCCCGTTCTCACACAAATCACAGCAGTTATCTGCTGCTTGCAGAAGTTACCAAGGAAGTCATAAATGTTTTGTGCCACGGTTATGGCTGACCAACAGGAACAATGGCTTGGCCAGTCCGCATCCCACCCCCACTTTACTCAATAGAAGTGAACACAGTATAAATATTATCCCTATTCCAGACCTAATTTGTAGGATGAGAATTCAAGAGCAAGTTGCAGGGACCAATCAACAGCTTTGTTCTGCTCATCCTCCCCAGAAGAGATGCCTTTTGGTAAGATCTGCAGCCTACCCTACACCGAGTGCTTTTCCCCAAGAGATTCCCATTGTGATGACAATGGTGTGTTTTGGAGCTATAGAGCAATTCTGCAGCTTAATGCATTTAGCACCAGCAATCTTAAAAAATTTTTATACGTTGCACATGTAAATAAACCATGTTATTCGTGCATGCGACTGCTTCTTCTGAAAGCAACTGGACCTACCACAAAACAGACTGTACATCTGGTGTCAGACCTATAGCCACAAACATTTAAATCAGCATATCTATTAAGAGGTAAATCCAGCTGCCCTCTAATCTCAGAGGACCAGCTAGAACACAAGGGGATTCATCTCTTACCAAATTTGTCTACCACTGCATGCTCTCAGTCATGACAGGATCCACAGTTTGTGCAAAGTAACCCCACTGGTGACACTGATGTTACAAGTCCTTTTAAGTAGAGGCTACACATAAGACAACAGGCACACATAACATCCATGATGGGCACCTTCAGTGCTAACGAATGCCCTCATTCACATTTGTCAGTTCACTTCAAAAAAATGCAGTACTAGTTTTCTCACAGTAGCCACATGGAGGTGGATGTCAGCATCTTGCTTGTCCAAGGCCAAGGGCTTGATGTAGTATCATGGCTTCAGCCAGCACAATAAGGAGCAGGAGAAATGGCAACTGAGTAAGAGCATCTGGCACAGTCCTCTTAGCATGCAGGTGCATGCAGCAATTACACAGCAAGTGTAGCACAGGCTAGAAGCCAACCCTAAGTGCAAAGTACCTGGAGTGCAAAGGCTATGGGGAAAATGACTAAGCCACCAAGTGAACGAAGCAGAAAGGATGTAGCCAGTCTACCTCAAAGATCCTAACCATACAAAAGCTGTGTAGACACAAGTCACTGTATAAACACGGTCACAGAAACAAGATTCACTCCTTGGTATAAGAGGAAGAAGATGTTGCTGTATCCACTGTGACTCAAAACTGGTATTCTCACATACTGGGTGCACAGGATCAATGAGCAAGCTTCCTTCAAATATTTAGAATATAATCATTATGGGTCAATGATTGGATAATTTCCTATTGAAAAGAATTCACTCAAGCATTTAAGTTAGCTTCATGCATCATTATGCAGAACAAACCCCAAAATAAATTCTTGACAGGAACTATGTGGTGTTTGTACTGGGTACACTTAAGACTACCATGAATACAGGTGCTAAACTCCCAAGAAATTGTAAAATGAAACCTTTTCAGAGTTGCCAACATTATTGCAAAATTCTCCAGCGGTGACATTCCCTACAGAGTAGGTGGGCATCCAGCCAGAAACAAAGTATAAACAAAGCCAACAGCAACAACAGAACACACAAAAAAAACCCGCCAAACTTAAGTTGTTAGAACAGATGTGCCAGTCGGGAAAGGAGTTAAAAACCTCCCAACCAGTTCCTAGTTTGAGAGAACAAAGGTACACATGATGGAAGGGGAAGACTTCCTTCTCCTCAGAAACCAGATTTGTCATTCAGCATACAGATAGAGCTAAGGAATTATAATGTTATGCTTCATTGGGCAAGCACATATTTTCAGGAATGGAGTAGTACTGAAGACTTTTTCAGTACCCATGTCAACCAATTCCCAACTCCCAAGTCAGTACAAAAAATACCCCAAAACACAACCAGAAGATGCTGAAGAAAAAAACCACTCCCGATGTCTTTTCTGAAGTGCATGCTGTTAGGAGTTCATTAGAAAAAGCTTGGACTCAAGTCCAGTTCTCACTTGCAACTATGAAACCTTTTAGGAAGGAAGATGTGGCACTTCGTTAAAGCTGCTTTCCATCTACAAGAAAAATATAGACGTCTTCAAGAAAAACAGACATCTTCAATGTCTATTTAACTGCAATAAAAACAACTTTATACCTTTAAACTAACAAAAAAAAGACCTCATGCCCTTCAGACATTTATTTCAAGTATAAAAATCATTCAGTGAAATATCTACAGCTTTTACTTTCAGTATAAAAGGTTTAAACAGATAGAAAGGATCAAGTACCAAATTTCTGAAAAAATAGGATTAATTCAAAATTTTGAACAATAATGAAAAGGCACTTAAACAAAAGATACCCAGTAACAAATATAACTCTTATGTCACAGTGAATGTGTAGTCAAACATTATCTAACACTTTGTAAACAAAGAAATTATAGTCTGGTTAAAGTGAGCAACACAGTCCAGACAAGAGTGAATTCAAACTCTCTGCACTTCAACAATCACACTGTTCTTTCAAGTGTAAAGCAAGCAGAGGGAGAGAGAGAGAAAGAAACAACAGACATCTTCTGCCAAATATCAGTGTACAGCATTATGTTCATATGGAGAACTCAGAATTCAAATCATACAAGTTCCACAGAAAGAAATGTAAGAAAACTGGGTAGCAGCATAAATACCTCATGGTATCCCCTGATCTGTATGTTTCATTTGAGGGTTTTATATTTGTATTCCCAGTTTAAACAACAAAAAAAAAGTTTCTACAAGAGTAGAAAGCCTTGTTAGAAGCACAACAATCAGTCTAGCATAGATAGGAAACAAAGGTGTAATGCTTGGGAATCCATGGCAATCCCTTTCCAGTAGAAATATTTTTCCACTGCCAGCAATGGAAAATATCACAAATAAAAGTTTTTCAGAATCAGAAAATAAAACAGACTATGACAATTTAAAGGAGTTTGATTTTTTTTTTTTTTTTTTTTTGGTCAAGATTCAACTAACTCCTGTATCTCGGGAGGGGGGACACAAGACTCAAATGTCAAAAAGAAACAATACATTTTGACAATGGCATTTTCAGCACCAAAGCATATTTGTGCAATAAATACAGAGTAAATTCTCAATCATTCACAAATATGAGAAAAAATTGCCAACAGCCCTCCCCCCCCAAATATTTTTTTAACAATTATTTGGAAATACTAAGTAAACAGGAAAAAGCATTTTAGTGTTGGCATTTTTTCCTGGTGATGAGTAAGACCTATGATAAAGGAGTGCTATCACAGCTTTTGCATCTTTTTTTCCAGATACATTCTCCTGTAGGTCTGAAACACCTCTTTTGAGTCTTTGACTGGAATGTGAAGAGCCTCACCACCTCCATCCAGGATCTGTATAGCTGTGTCAAGTGGAATACTGTCCTCAGCTGAAAGACAGACAAAGAAGCAGGTTAAATCAAAAGTTTGAGAGTCTCAAATGACTCTGCTCCGTATGCATGTGGTACTTAAAGCCACCCACTGTCAAAAAGGATGCCACAAACTTCCTTCCTAAAGCACCAGGCACCTCAGACTTAAATTGATCTCCAACGCATGTTTAAGCGCCAAACGGTCATTTGGGTGTCTTCATAAAAAAGACTTCTAAAGAATATTAAGAAAGGTGTGAATGAAAATTGTGCATTTGTGAAAGTAAGAGAAGAAACAAGAGGAAGGGCTAAAGGAATGGCAAACACCAATAGCCAAGGACACATTCACCACAATAGAAGATGTGAACATTACCAAATACGTTGCTTGCATCAAGACCACAACACAGATAACTTGTCTCAGAGGACTTGCACCCTGGTAAGCAAAGGATGGCAATAAGGTTGCAGGATAATGAATATGGCATTTTACCTCCTGTTAGACCAATAGGAAAACAAGACTAGATCTAGAAAGAAACCTAAAGCAAAGAAACAAAGACAGTGGGGAGCAACCTCACCCAAGACTTACAAAGGATGGAACAACCAAGATCCTGAGATGCAAGATGCCACTGTTTTAACTGTTGACTCCTAAAGGGTACAAAAGACCATCCAGAAGAAAATTGCCCATCAAGAGAAACAAGGAAGATGTAGTAGCAGCACCACTTTTTCTCTGTGTCATACCAATAATCCTGTCCAGACTACTGGGACACACTGGTCCTGGTACATGTGAGCACGGGTGTGTGTGCAGACAGCATCAACTTACTGTGAAAGCCAAATAAAATTAAAAAATTACTTTCTGGTTTTATAGTCTCAAACTAGATTGTGTTACATCACTTTCTATATTTTAAAGTGGGAAAGAGCTAGCTTGGTCTTTACCTACAGTTTAAAACTGTATTTGAATCTCATCAATAGTGCTACCTCTGGTTCAACTGCACACATATGCAGGAAAACCCCAACAATCCCCAATAACATATTCTTAAGGCTATAAAAAAAAAAAATCCACAAGTCTTTGAAACTTTTATGTCTACTCTACAGTATCCATGTCAGCAGCACACCTAGTAAAGAATAAGTTTAAATACTTTATTAAGATTTGCTACTGTAAAGGAACACTTAAAATCAACCAGAGTATTGTAACTTATATTTCAAAATGGATAATCAGAAGTCATTTCACCTGTAGAGATCTCTTCCATTTTTTTTTGCTTTGCGGGATCACATTTTAACCAATCTTCTTTTTTACTCTTGACACCTAAAGAGAAAATTTTTTAAATGTTTTTGAGGTTCTTATAAGTTTTGGTGTCTAGGCAGCATCCAGTTTTAACACATACTCTAGCACATGCAAAAGTACATTTCCTTTGGGTGTGAAAATGACTGCAAGGGCTAGTATACATAACTTAAGATTTGGTTTTATTTAAAATCAAATAGAGCATTTGACACAAATGTGCTTCATGATGTACCATGTGAAATGTCAAAAGGTTGGGGACAAGGAAGAAGAGGAGGAAAAAAGGCAGCTTGAAGCAAAGATGGCAAAGGTTATGGAGAGCGCATGCAGGATGTGTTTGCCCAAGGCCTCTCTCTTCCTCAGTGCCACAAAAGATCTCTCCTGCTGCTGTCTACCCAGCCAGAGCTATACACCGCCAGGCGAAGACCAAATACAGACTACGTCACCTTTGGCAATCTGCTTTCTATGAACAAGGCAACCTACAAGTAGGTTAGAAAGCCTTCTTGCAGAGTTACTCGAAGCTTCCACGCTCTACAGTAACATTATTCTGTAAAACTTAAGGAAAAATAATAAAATGTTAAATTGAAGGAAAAGTCTCATGTTCTTTTTCAGCTTAATGCACAGTTACAGCCTGTCAAAGCCAGCTATTTTAGCCTTCAGCTTCTAGAGCCCCTCATTTTCACTGTCTACAGCTTTGTGTAACATGCAGTTTAGAAGGAGCACACACTTTTTACTTGCAAATCAATTTACCTACAAATTAGTAATCATCATACCTGCTACAATGGCTTTCTCCCTTTCAAGGGAATTCTTTGCAGCTAAGTTTTCTTCTTCCTTGGCTGGATTTCTGAACAGTATCTCTGGACACAGCTTAAATTCCAGTACTTCCAGTTTGCATGATTTCTCAACTTCTAAGACAGAAGGGTCTCTTTTTGCATCTGGGCTCTTTTGTGACACTTTGGGCTTTTTATGCCAAACAGGTCTGACAGGTGAGGTCTCTAATTTTGTCAGATATATGCGCTCCTGTGCCGTACGCTTAAATGCAACTCTGTTCAGGTAGTGTATTTTTGGTTCCTTTTGCAGATGCAATTTTAATCTGTTATTTCTTCTGTTTAAGTATAGCAGGTTTTTATCAGGAAATGTTTTCTCAGAGCACTTGTCTTTGTTTTGAACATCAAGACGTCTCTCTTTGTTAGAAAAGTAGTTTTTAGAGATGTTAGAAGATCGAGCCCTTCTTTTCTGTAGTTTAAGCACAGAACGATCTGCTAATGAACTCTTCGGTTTCCAGCCGTTTTCTTCATTCGTTTTTTTGGCTTTGTCAATATTTATTATGCCATTATGTGAAAGCTGCTTGGAATTCCTTTCTTCAGATGGTTTCAGTCTCTCCTCTTCCACCTTTATTTTTTTAGGCTCTCTCTTGCCCATCATATTTTCCTTCCTCTTCTGTTTGAACGGCTGCTCCTGTGAAGGATGAACTTTCATAGATTTATGATGAGAGTATTTGGGGTTTCTTGACTTTAAGTCTACAGTGCCAAAATTTGGGAACTTTATAGAATCAGCACGATAACTATTCATCTTTTTATGTTTTATTTCTGCTGATAATTTTGCTTTCTCTTTGATGGCAATTCCTACATCTTGCCCAACTATCTCCTTTTTTTTCTTACCATTCTGTTCTTCAGCTGAGTTCTCTTCACAGGTTTTAATTTTTTGTCCTTGATTGACTTCAGCATGCTTAATTTTACCTGTTTCTGACTTCGTGAATCTGTTAGCAACTGTTTTGAATTTCATGGCCAAACCTGCTTTGGTTTTAGCTTTTGGAAGGGACTCCCTTTTGAAAACTCCCTCTTCCTTTTTGGATGATTTTGTTATGTTGTCTGCATCTCCGTGACCAGCTTTCTCTGACAACTCTTCTGAGTCTGTCTGACATTCTTTTTTGTCAGAATGAAATTCTTTGCCTAACAACGGGGTTCCTTTGTCAACTTGCAGTTCTTCCTTCCAGCTGCTCCTTTTATCTTTATCAACATCCTGTTTCTCCGAGGAATTAAGCAGTCCAACTTTTTCCTGTGGTGTTGTAAGCGGTTTGCATTCATTACTCACGTTTAGTCTAGCCTTCTTGTTCACGACAGAGGCATATTCACAAATATCTTCTTTATTTTTGCTAACACTGTCTGGGATTTTTTCAGAAACTGGCAAGTTTCCCGCCACACAGTTGTTTTTCATGACAGTATCAGATTTACTGTTATTTTCTTGATTCTGCATAGAGCTAGTACTTTCAGCTTTTGAAAGCTGATCATCATTTTTCTTTGAACCACACATCCCAAATTTACAGGTGCACTGTGGCATTTTACATGTTACACATTGATGACCCATTAAAGACTGATCTTTTTTTTTTCCTTTCCTGGGGTTGCAGGGCTTTTGTGGGTTTTTTTCCTTTTTGCATAGACTAAGATTAGGCTGAACACTGCCTTCAAGATTCCCCTTCTCTGCTGAAGTCTTTTCTGACTGTTGACTCACTACTGTCTTGCTGTCACTAGAGGAACATTGGTTATGTTCGGGAAATAATTCTTGCATCTGATCAGAGCTTAACATTGCAATTTTGATCTGATCTACTGGGTCTTTCAAATGAGAATTTTTGTCACAAATCTGAGTCTCTGTTCGAGATGGATTTTCCATTCGCTCAGCCACAGAATCATTTTGTACTGGCTCTTTTGTCAACATATCAGCACCTTCAATGCCATATGGAAACTCTTTCACTAGTTCAGACAACTGATTGTTTAGATATTTAATAGGTTCTGATCCAAAAAGCTTCATCTCTTTTTCGGTGATATTTTTATCAGACATGTAATTTTGCTTGCTGCTGTCTCTTGGAACAGTGGATGCATTTGTTTCAGCAGTTACACCAACTGAAAAATCTAGTGAATTCTGCGGTAACTGCTGGTTTGTACTAGCAGAAATTTCCAAGTCATTTGCAGGATGCTTGAAAGATGCATTGAATGACAATTTTTGTTCTGAGGTAGAATTTGTTTTAAGAGGATTGCCACTGCTTTCCTTCTGCAAATGACTAGCTGGGACACCATCCCAAATCTTACTTGCTTCACACAGGCAGCTTGATGAGTCTTCCAACACCTTTTGCAGCAAGGTCTCTCTCTGTGGAGTGTTAATGCTCAGCTCATTTTTATACAAGTCTGGCTGCTGTTCTTTTTGCTTTGGATCAGTTACCTTTCCTTCTGATGAGGTACCATTTAACACACATGCCTCAGAGGCTGACCTGAAGATACTTGCTATTTGTGGATTATAAAATGTATCACCTTCAACAAGAGAACATACACTAGAAATACAAAACATCTGTTCTTCCAACACAGCTCTGGACGTATCTCCTGTCTCTAACGAAGCTTGCTTGTCCTTATAGTCTCTTGTACCTTCTTGAAAGACTTGCCTAGAAAAATTTATGCCCAATTCAGGAAGAGGTGGCTTGTTTTGTAATTCAGGCTGCAGATTTTCTCCAGCATTTTGTACAGATTCACTAATTTTCCTTTGGTTTTCATCATATGAATCATTTGCACTCACACTGTTTTTTACTATTCTGTTTCCATCAGCTAATTTGGTCTGCTGCAAATGTGAGTCCACTTTCTGTACCAGAAAACAATTACTGGGTAACAAACAAATAGTTTCTGATGTTCCTTTATTGGTATTTACCACACTTAAACTATTTTTCTTCTCTTCTTGCAAGCTACGTGTGCTTCCTGAATCAATTATTGGAAAGGTTTTACCTGCAGATGCTGGACATTTGCCTGCCTGCTCATTCTGTGTTCTCTGTTCAGACAGTACTAAAGGAGAGACAACTGCAACTTGAAGTTCAAAACCTTTTATCAAATTGCAATTCAATGTATCAACTTTTTGTCCCGCAGAGGCAGCTGTTACAGGCAAACCTGCTTCACCTGTACTAACCAGAACATTATTTTGTTCTCTGTTTTTTATGGGTTTACCATTTGCTGTGGGGCTTTCATTTGACTGGCTATTTTGCCCACTTGCAGATTCCAACAGATCCTTCCTCCACAAACCCAGGCATGCCGATAGCTCTTCCACGCTGCAATTGCTCTGTTTCAAAGCTGTCTTTTCAGCAAATGGCATTTTTTTCTGAGCTGTGTCATTTTGCAATTTAGCTTCACCCGATTTGGTCATTTCTGATACAGGAGAGTTTGTGTGACCCTGCCCACCTTTCAAACTTTCTACATTCTTCTCACTAGTGTCTTTTAGTAAGCTTCCATCCAAGACAGATGTATCTACCAGTGGCTTTTCACTACGCAGGAGACTAGTCAGTATTTTATCAGCGGTAGCACCAGCTGTCTTCTCTTTCAATATATTTGTGCTGCTCAATACAAACTGAAGAAAAGAAGAGTTCTCAGGGTAAGCAGGCACATTCTTTGATGCAATTTTGGTAGAGCTATTCACTTGACTAGAACATGAAGCATTGTTCAAGGATGTCACAGTTTTTTGAGAAGAGGCCAAGGCATATGCATCGCTTTGCTCTGAGACAGTAGTGCTCTCAGGATTATTTAATTGAGCTGGGAGTTTGCTCTGAGGGGTAATAGGAGTGGGGCTTGACAAAAGGCTTCCCTGCTCCACCTGAGGGTTATTCTGAGTCAACTTTAACCTTCTATTATCAGCATTGGCTGTATTTTTGTCCTTTGTTTCTTCAGGTAAAGTGCTATGTATTGGATTCTCTGTCCTCACTGTTTCAGATAGGGAAGATGGTACATTCTGGTTGGGCACATATGGAAGATTATTGGCAAGAGTACCTTGATAACTTGAAGGAAGTGCGGCAGTACTTTTGTCATGTTCTGAAGCTAAGAGTTTTCTTTTATAATGATGCATCCTTTCAAGCAGCATACATTTTTTTTTAATAGTGAGCAGCTTTTGAGCTTCCCAAGCTAGTCTGTCCTTTGCTTTATTTCTTTCATCTGCTACTGCTGAAGAAATTTGAGAATTAACAGGCCTATTCATTAAACTACTAGTCTGGCTTTCTCTAACTGAAGCAGGATCACTTAGTGGCTTAGCAGCCGACACTGAAGAGAGAGTTTCTATTTCTTGCACAATATCATACAGTTCTTTGTAAATGCCAGAGGATGGCACAGACATTTCATTAAAAGGCTGATTTGCAGTCACATTTCCACTTGAATTACACATACTCCTAATTGCTTGACTGACTTCTCCAGATTGCTGTTTCTGAACACTACTAAAACCAGAAACATTTTTTGGATCTGACGGGTGCCTCTGTTGGCTAAGAGTGTATCTGTTCGGCACATTTTGAACTGTCTGTGGTACACCTATTGAAGATAGTGCTGCAGCTCTTGAATCACAGCTGGCAGGCAAAAAAGATAATGCAGAACATCCACTAGGAGCTTCTGATCCCACCTGATTTGGTTGATATTGTGGCAGCTGTACATTTGCTTCAGTATTTTGATTCAGTGAGTGTGAAACTTTAAACTGAGTGTTGGGATGGTATATTTGGTTTTGGACATGTTGCCCAGATGTACCAAAAGACATAGAATTACTCTGAGTATGAATATTATTTTGATATACCATTGTAGCTCTCACAGAATGATGCTGCTGTATTTGTGGCTGCCCAGTGTAATTGTTTGTAGTGACGTACTGAGGTTCCTGAAATACATTCCTCATGTTATTTCCAGCGTTCATTTGAGAAGACAGGGAAGGTAAATTTCTAAGAGAATAAATGTAGGCATTAGAGATTGGCCAAGAAGTCTGAGTTATCCCTGCCTGAAAACGTGATGTCTGACTGGGAGGTTTTGGAGCAATGGGTGTGCAGGACGGTGGATGCCGATCAGTGGAGTATTTTGAGATTAAAAAATCATTACCAGCTATGGATGCTCCTGGTAAGGCCTGATCTGAGGTTTTGAATCCTTCAGCATTTACAAGAGGGAAGGCAGCATTGCCAGTTGGTGGATACACCATTTGGTTATTTCCAGCATAAGTGCATGCATTTTTAGAGGAATAGGCATTTGTCTGAGGAAAAGCATGAGCATTAGAAAGCAACTGAGCGTAACATGCTTCTTCACTTTGCTGGTTCTTTGCATCAGCATTCTGGAGTGGTCTGACATTCCAGTCCATCTTTTCTTGATTTCTTTTTCTTCAGCCAAAACCCAAATTTCTAAAAAATAATAAAAATAATCAAACCTTAGTCTTTCAATTAAAACCTATTTCCAAGAAGTGAAGTGATTTAAAATGCATTATGAACAGAATTGTTGAACTTAAATTGCTAGGTGGAAGAGCAACTTGATGTCCACAGGATATGCCAATCCATGTTGTCAATGTCAAGTTGCATAAATTATTTCCCAGAACACAGTTAAGGTTCAAAGACAGAGCAGCAACAATTCTATTGATTGTCTAATGAACAAAAAAAAAAAAATCCTCACAATATTCCACTGATTCTATTATTATTCAATTTTTTAACTTAACAATAGATTGTTATGTTTACCTTCTAATCCAAAAACAATGGAAAAAACCTCATTTCATATTTGTCTAACATGATACAATAAGCAATGCTTAAGAGCTGAGTATAAGAAGCACCTACAGAATAATACAGGTCAGAGTGCTCAGAGAAGAAGACTCGACTTCAATTATACCCTCAAATACAACAAAACAAAGGAGAAAATTAATTTGGGTTCAGTAAAGATTTCTCATAATAACGTGGCCACTTATTTTTATTTCATATGTCATTTGCTCTTCCCTGACACTGAACAGCTACTGATTTTTGAGAAATAGGAGTCTGTGACTCTAGTTAACAGCACATGTAGATATGAGCAAACCAATCCTAATTCTGTTTGGTAGTGTTAACTTAGCCAGCAGAAGGTGTGAAAACATGGAGATGATGTTATCAGCTCTGCTATTACAATAAGTACACCTCCAAGTCACAAATCTCTAACTCTTCATGTGTTATATGTCCAAATTTACATCAATTACCAACAAGCCCAATTGGATGAGCATATTAGTTCTGAATGACCTCTGGAAAGTAGTTACAGGTAATATCTTCAAACACTATTTCAGCCTTCAAAACCAGAAAAGCACTAAAAAATAAATAAAATCACAACAAACTACAAGCATGAATGCTGTTTTTATCTTGGCAAGTTCTTCTCATCTCAGTATGGTCAAACCCCCGTAGGACAGAATAAACACCTCACTTTGTATGACATGTTAGACGATTTCTCAACAAAATGTTTCGGGTCATTTCTCCCACATCACCCAAGACTCCTGACTTTTTTTTCATAGGCTCCTTTTTAAGACTCTCCTGATTTCAAACTTAGGAATTGGAAGCATCACAGTCTACCTTATAAGAGCGACAAAGTTGTAATTTTCAAGGTTTTATTATCAAGATTCAAAGATAGTTCTGTCTTTCACTCTCTCTTTTCTCAAAGGACACCAATAGCAAAAGAAAACAGGAAAACAAAGTCACACATGAAGCTCATAAAAACATCAACAACAGTATTAAGGCAATACTTACAGTGAAGCAGGAATCTTAGATGAGAAAACAGGCTTTTGCATCCAAGCTAAAGATTCCAGACTGCTAATGTTATACTGGGTATTTCCTGAAAATTAATCAGGGGATAAAACAATCATGTCCTAGAATTGGATAACTGCTGAAGAAATTTAAGACATTTATACATTTCAGAAATGTAACTGAGATATGTACACAAGACTAAGATGCCAACTAGTAGTAATTGTAAAATCCTCACTAAATAGAGGGGAAACTGCATGCAACACACAACTTAGCCAAGAGTAAAATCCAATTCTTGTAACTGTCAAGTCTGTGAAAATGAGCAGTCCAACTGTAGTTCATTATTAGCTGGATTAAGAAAACCAAGTCTGCAACTGTGATTGCAACCTAAACTTTTTCTAACTTTACAAAAACAAAACATGCTACTTTAAAAAATTATATTTGGCAGAAAGCACTTGTCTGAGGAAGAGTAAGAAGTCCACTATCAGTACAAGGTTCCATAAGATGAAGACTATTCCTCACATATGTGTTGCTTCACTCCTTCACCTGCTACTTTATCACCTTGATCACAAGCTTCAAAAATCATCAGCAACTGCTATGCAGACAACTGCCAATTTTTCATCGGCAGTGCATAGAAGAGGAACACAGAGACACCCCCACTGAACACAGGGCTAACAGCACAGCTCTTCAACAAATCTACAACACGACTGAAAACACCTACAACTGGACTTCTCTATCAGATAGTTTTAGGCATGTCTCTGGTCCCTGTCTTATGTAATGTCACTGAATCACTTTGTGGAGAAATCTCACATTCACCTTACAGAGATATCTGAGGGGAATTGGGGCCACCTATCTAAAGATCAGTAAGTTCAACTCCTGTTCTAGGAGAAAAGTAACAGTACATCCAAAGAGTGGAAGGCTATGTTTCCTTCAGTTTTCTAATAGCTTTAACCTACACAAAACATCTAAACTAATTTCTGGGAGGAAAGACCTCAATTTTTATTGGCAATGTTTGTTATTGATTACTTCTTCTGAGAGGACCCTCTCTAGGAAAATACATACAGAGACAAATAAATGAAGCCTAAACACAGAAAGAAAAAAAAAACAAAACTACCCAATCAAATAGGTCAAAAGTCTGTAAGACATTCCAGCCAAGATTTAACACGTCATTCACTGAACACTGTACTTTAAGATTAAAGTCTAAACACCTTGCACATTGGAGCCAGAAAACACCTAAACAGGGAAAACGGAGGTAGAGTACGAGATTCAGCAACGTTTTGTCAGACTCACGAGAGACAAACCAAGTTCACAGTAACAGTTGATTCCTAGAAGATATAGATAGCACACCTAAAACTAGTTCACTGTCACCAGTCAAGAGGACAGTAGAATATGAAGCAAACACTCACAAGTTTACATCCCTTCTCCTACACATTGCTGGAAGGAGTCAACATAAATGCAGAGAAACACAGAACCATAGTGTAGGAACTACTGTGACAAGACTGCACAGTAACTGAATGGTAAATGTTTGCTTGGGATTGACCATTTCTGCAGAGAGCAGTTTGGCAGCAACCAAACTACTAATTTAGCATCAATGGTTAAAGGGTAAATGCAATAAGAGAGCAGCTAAGACACCCGCATGATGATAATCAGAAAAACTACTCACCTGTCAGTCGGGTTCTCTGATTCACCAGGAAACACAGACAACCAGTTCAAATGGATTGAGCAAATGCAGAAGGCAACAGGTTGCTGAAATGAAAGGTGATAAAGACAGCTCACCAACTGTGGGCTAAGACCAGCAGCAGATGATCACAAGACTGAAGATCCCCACCCCTTGATAAACCAAATTAGAGGCAAACATCCTCCTCCATGCTATGTCAACACTCAAAGATAGATGTTCCTGGAGTCCCCATGTGTAAGAGCCGGCCTATCGTGTGCCTCAAACCTTGAGAGGTGATAAGGTCTGGAAAGACCTGTCTGGAAGGAAGAGGTGTTGATTGATCCCAGTGTCTCTGTGCCCGCCCCCCTTTGGCTCCTTGCAGATATGCATTAACGAAAAGAAAAGATAAGTTCTGCATAGGTGAGACTCTCTTTTCTTTAGTTAAGTGCTCTTGCTGACTGCCATGGGGGGAGCTGTACAGCAGGCACCACACTACTTCTAGCTTATGGAGCTCATGCAAATCAACACCACTTCCCGTGGAAAATGGGAATGCCATCCAGATATCTCAAAGGGATAAAGGGACAGAAAAATATTGATCGGTGTGCACCCACCACCGAAGAACTGAAGACTTGGAATGATCCAGTGAGATGTTGCTGGATCCACAGGTGGTGATAATCTTCTCTTTATCTTTCTCTCTTACTCTCTCACTCCCTCTATCTTCTCTTTTCTAATAACTTTCTTCCTCTTCCTCAAAATTTAGTTGCGCTGTAAAATAATTGCCTACCAAAATTAACACTTTTATCTGTACTGTTCCATTAGGGAGAACTAATAAATTGTTCTGTTACTGTTTCTCAGAGTCATTGGCGTGACTCTGCTGCCCCAGCTGCCCTGCCGTGCAGGGACAGCCTCTTTCGGGGATCACAAAAATTCACCTCTCTCGTCCACTGAGTGGGACAAGACACCATGGCATAAGCATGGCCTCTTAAGGGCCAATACAAGGATCTTGAGGACTGCAACAGGCTGGGAGAACTTGTTCTGGGGTTGCTCCTACAGTGCACCCCTGACAAACAGGCTGGTAAGACGAGAACACAAGTGTGCACTCTGTGTGTGCATGTGTGCCAAAGACTACTTCATCTGGATGACATCCGCCCTAAACTGATCAAGTCAAAAGTCAAGATAGTCATCAACCACCAACTGATAGTGTTGAAGAGGAATACTGTTTAATGCAAGTAGTGAAACTCAAAGATACTTTTGAAACAAAAATGGATTCAGTAGAAGTATAGAAGAAATATGACATTTCTAGCAAGAGCAAAGCAGCTTGGAGTGGAAACAGCAGTACTCAAGACCTGGTTGACTGCCCAATGTCACAAATGCACAAAACATCACAACTTCTGCCTGTGCCAGACAGAGCACCCTGTCCATCAGATGCTGTAAGGAGCCCAGCATGCACCTAGCCAAAGGATTTACAGTGCAGGGTGCAACTCTGTGCAAGATCCTTCGATCACTCTGGAAAACTGGCCACCAGTAGACCTCACCACTCTTCAAAAGCATTTACAGAATCACAGTATTTCTGAGGCTGGAATAGACCTCCAAGATCATCAAGTCCAGCCTATGACTGTCTTGGTTTGAGTGAAAACAGAACTAATTCTGTTCAGTGATTTTACTTTTCAGTTCAGTACTTCTAACTAACTTTCTGAAGTTAGCAGCCTGTTTTCACAGAATGTGTCTGCTGCTGGCAGTGATAACACCCCATGCTTAGAGTTACTACCAAGGATTGGTGTGCAGAACAAGGCCACTGC
>JANHGN010026674.1:50034-62385 GCA_024605025.1 Megaceryle maxima | reverse complement strand
GTCCAGGTAGACAACATCCACCACTCTTCCCTCATCCACTAGGTGGGTCACCTGATCGTAGAAGGAGATCAGGTTGGTTAACCAGGATTTGCCCTTCATGAACCCATGTTGGCTGGGCCTGATCCCCCTGTTGTCCTGCACTTGCCATGTAATCACCCCCAAGATGAACTGTTCCATAATATTCCCCAGAACTGAGGTCAGGCTGACAGGCCTGTAGTTCCCTGGATCCTCCTTCCTACCCTTCTTGTAGATGGGTTTCATGTTGGCAAGCAGGTTTTCAATTAAAAATGCATTTCATATCCATCTGAAAAACTATGTAAAGGTAAGAAGCTCTCTATTCCACATGAATACAATGCCAGCTTCTTTAAAGTGCTTTCTCTATGACAGAATAGTGTGTATATATATATATATATATGAAGTTATAACCATATCTCACATTATACAGTGAGTATGTATTTAAAACTGCCTAAGGCAAACCTACTGATTTGGTTTCCAGACAGCTGGTTCTGCCCAGGAGAAAGGGTTGACAACATACCAGAGGACAACCACCAGAAACGATTGACGTTACTCTGTTGTCCTCAAGCCTGGAAGAAAAAAATAAGGGGGGGGGGGGGGAAAAACAAACAAAAACAACAACCCACAACAAAAAGTTCTGTGAGATTTTCCAGAGCTGAGTTAAGAAAGTTGGTGCTTACTGTGCTTTGTGGGAAAAGCTTCTCTGCCAGATGAATTGGATAAATTAACAACTTACTGCATTCCTCTGTTCCTGTGATGAGACACAAGTGACATGAGTGGGCCTTTCTTTGTAAGATTCTTGCACAGGATGAAATTCCACAAGCAAAAAGTATGAGAAGCAAATGCTAAGAATAATGCAGAGACTTTCATATCTATGATCATACTCATCTTCCTACTGTCTCATACCTTTCACCTCATTGGGAGCTTCTACTTTGGTTTTCATAACATATCTCAACTGCAAGACCTTTGACACCAAGACAGTTTCCCCATATAAAGGAAACTTTATCTAGCTCAACAAGAAGTTGAAGCTTAAAGAATCTAAGTGATGCTCTAACATAAAAAACATTCATGTTGGGTCTGATGAGTTATGACAAATGCACAGGTCAGTCAACAGAAAAGATAATTGGTTAAAATAATAATTTATTTCCTATCTTGTGGTTTCAACTTCCGCACAGAACTGTTGAGCCCTTTGCATATTCTGAAAATATATTCAAGTATACTTGAAAAGACCCTGTAAGTCTTACAACCAAATCTAGAACAGAAGTAACATCATATTCATGGGGGGCAAGGGGGGGGCAGAACAGACAGTCACATCTGTAAGAGCTTGGTTTTTCAGTTTGTAAAGACCCTTTCATCATTATGGCCCAAAAGGAAACAGTCCTATACCTTTTTCTGAAAGTTTGCCTCTCAAAGTGCTACCCAGTTGTCCAGGTGTCTGATGGAAGGGTGATAAACAGACACAAAAAACATCCTGTAAAGATGCAGGCTACAACAGACTTTCTCAGGAAAATGAATCTCCATTCCACATGGGCCAACTGGAAGATGAAAACGTGCATGTCTAGGTCTCATGCGTGGTACAGGCAAGATAGCTACACTGCTGAAACCACAAAAATGAGGAAAGACCTTATCACCCCAAATGAAAGACAGTAATACGACTTTACTTTCCTGCACAATTATGTAAACCGGATGCTTTTAAGCCCCTGGTTTCCTCTGGATAATCATGGAACAGCTGTAGCTAAACAAGGTGTCTCATTATAGAAACTTGTTTAAAAAATTTGCACTAATTATGTCTAAAATACAGCCCAGAACTCAAGGTTTGTGTTTTAACACTTAAAACCAAGCAAATGGGGATATGATTACATGCACTATCACAGGAGTGACCTATTCGAACTATATCACTCTGATTAAAAGACAGATATGCTCAAAGTAGATAATTTCTCATGAAGGGTTCAGCACTCAAAAGTCTATTTCTGATTTTGGTTGATTTGAACTTAGAATTTTTCATCTTTGTGGCACATTGCAAAGTTCACCTGCATTGAAAACCTACGGGAAACCTTTACAGATGGCTTTACAGGAACCCTGAAAGACACTGTACATCCAAAAAAAGTTCAAATCCTTCCCTTTTAGATCTGGTGATGAGCCCTGAAAACTCAAGACTGTTCAGATGACCATGCCACAAAGTCAGCACATTATCAGCAAATGAGAAAAAAAAAAAAAAAAAAAAAAAGTCTGAAAGTCCTCACACACCAAACTTTACATCTCTTTTGTTAACAGCTTGTTACTCAGACCAGAAAGAGATTTTCAAAGATGCTACACATCTTGGTAGTTTCAGGGAAGAGAAAACACAGCTGCCTATTAATACTCATTTGAAATTAGAGATATACTCAAAGCTAAATTTGGCTTTGTAAGTGGAAAAAAACCCAGGTATTTCTGAACCAAATTACTCAATAGAAGCTCAATGAAATGAAAGCTGCAATAGCATTCAGTATCCAATACTGAATGTGTTACCTGGAGCACTAGAAAACACTGTAATGATTCAAAGAAAAAAAAAGTATTATTTATGTACATATTTAAGATGCTTTTGACAAATATTATTTAATAAATTTTGGTGAGTACCCTAGCGTGACTCTGATCAGACTTCTGTCACACAGAAAGATGATGAAAACTATTTACATTTTGCCTTTTTAATATCTAGAAGAGGATCTCTCATGTTTACCTAATCTTCCACAATTTAACATTGTCTGACACTTTTTAGCAGGACTGCAGGCTCTGGATCACTCCATATTTATAATTTACTACCTGTGTGAAAACTAAGAATACAGAAAATAAAAACAAAATTAAATTGAGAACATAAGAAGAAAAAAAAAATCAGAAAGAAAAAAACCAGCTTGCTACAACATACATCCATATTCTGAAATACACAGAAATTCAGTTTTCTGAAATTAATTTTTATTATTTGAACAAATTATAGTTCACTTGCAAAAAAATACCTTAAAAAAAAAAAAACCAAAACAAAAACAAAACAACCACACATATTTCTAAAAATTAGCACCGTGACAGTCATATATTGGTTTAGTAAGCAAAAGGCAGGTAACTAGGATGACAGATGACAGTCAAGTTTCAGAGATCTGTTCAAAATCATATTTATTACAAAGGAGCCCCAGAAGCAACTATAAAAGCAGTACAATAGCAACAGTTGAGGGTTAATTCAAGTTTCTAAAGAGCTTTGCAGGCTAAGTATAGCTTACGTTAGTAAAGCAAAAAATAAACTCTAGAAAGCATAATATACTTATGGTTACAATCAGCGCACAAACAACTCCACCCAGAGTAAATCCACCCTAATTACTGGTTTATGGACAAGAAAATTCAGATTAAAATTCTTTATAATATTGAGGTAATATTTCTAATGTCTACTACAGAGACAGCACACAAAAAGACAGGAATCATAAGTTAGATGAATTTTTTGTTTTTAAGAAAAAAAGAGAAGTTATTTACATATTGACTAATCTAGACTAAACTAGAAGATAGCTGAAACAATCTCCTCAAATTTTGTATATCTAGGGAGCTGCCTATAAAAAAAGAAACAAAGGATACTCAATGTATGCTTTGCTTTTCATTTCAGCTGTGGAAAACCAAAGGCAAAAGGGCATAAAAAATGCAAGTTTCAGTTATTCAGCCAAATGCAGTACGGTGAAGATAAAGCATTTTGTTTAGTCAGGTTTGGGGTTTTGCTTATACAAACTTCAGACACTTCAGATCTGTTTTATACTTTCAACCTACTAAAGTTCCAAAAAGGCTTGCACCAAAAGGTCACATCAGAGAAACACAGCAGAATGTAACCACTTGTGTAGTGGATGCGTGGTTACACTGGGTCGTGCAGAGGTGGTTGTAGGCAGTGTGGCCACGCTGCTGCGCCCTGCCAAATGGGGAGTAGAGCAGACAAGCCGTGCTGTGCACCCGAGGCCAGAGTACAGCAGGACCAAACTCAGCCATGCAGAAAGACTCGCAACACCTCCCCATTGGTCTGAGATAATTCGCAATCTGTTCTAGCTAATTCATAACAAGACAGTTGAATATACAGTGGTATGTACTGGAAAAAAAATCTCCTAGCTTAAGTAGACATAGCTCCCACAAAAACAGCTGATGTGGGGTTTAGCCCTGAGGAAGCCTGGCTGTGACACAAGCTAGTGATAGTGTTCTGCATAATGATAGAAGAGTTTTGCCTCAGAGTTTCTATGGCCACTGGCAGGAAAACTTTTAATATTATGATCACCACCATCTTCACTACTGGGAAGAAGACAATACATCAAGTTTCCCTCACTTTCCCTAAAAAGAGATGGTAAAGGAAGTGAGTAGTGTTTAGGTGCAGTTCTCCAAGACAGATGCTGGGAACTCTCTCAGGATTTAAAGGTCTCTGACCAGAAATTAAGAAATCCAGGCTCTGCCTAGCTAGTTTCAAACATGACTATTTGATGAGAAGTGCCAAAAATTTCGAGATAAAGAATAGATTTTAAAATAAAATATATGGCCAACTCTCCATAAGTTAGCATGACTTCCATCAAGAACACAAAATGATCAGCTAGAAAAGAACAATCTTTTCTTTGTTTACTGGATGAGTTTCCCATGCTAGCCAGAAGCAAGATAAAACTTGCAGTAATTTTTTTTTCCCCGTGCTTGTTTATATGATAAAGGTCATGTTATTTTAAGGAATTTCAACTCTTCATTAGATGTAGGAGACTATGTATTCCTCTGAGGAGACCTGAGGTTTAGTTAATTCTTTTTGCCAACCTGTTGTCACACTGAACCACTGTGATTTGTAGCAGTATCAACAGAAAATTACAAATATGTAGAACTCCCAGACCTTCGTGGTCATTTAGATTGTTCTTATAGACTCACAAGATAACAATATCAAAAATCAGAGGCAAAAGATTTCAGTTTATTACTGGCATGGAAGTTAAGTAACCCTTAAAAGAAAAAAGGTTTCTCTGTCAGGTAAAAACCCATCAAGTCATCATGCTAGCTTTAAAGTCATCCAATTTCAGCAAACACCTTTGATCTATTTCAGTGTTCTGTTACTAATCTACTGCTGATGCAGAAATATGCAAAATGCAGGAACGACAATGAACAACAGAACCTTGTCCTAACTAGACACAGACACATGACAGACTACAGCAGGTCATGGGAAAAGAAAGTCAGTTCTCAATCTCCTAATACACAAAATAATGAATTGTAAGATTTAAAAAAACCCCTGCTGTCTGTTTACCTGATATGGAACAATACTCCCATGAGCAGTACCCCAGCGTTTTGCTTCAATTCTGCAGTTAAGGTAATTAGCTGCTACATGAGTGAGACATGCAACCTGAAAACAGAGAAAAAGTAAAATATTCAGGAAAGCTGAAACTTCATTGACAACTTCTGACATTTCTATTTATATGCGTTTCAAATATGTAAGTTAAAAATATTTACATCACAACAGTATCTTTTGTAGTACATATTATGTAGACTTTTTTTAATATGAAAAATTCAGGCTATATCTGTATCATAGAAGGGCAGTCAAGCAACTCAAAAAATAATGTGTCCTATAACACCAGTAATGTTAGACAAATCTAGCACTAAGCTACCCTAAGTAGCTAAGACAAGACAGTACTACCCTAAATATTTTGCAGAATGGTCAACTGCAGCAAAGAAAAAAAAAAAATCAGTTGTTTTGTCCGAAGTCTAATGGGAAGCATGATGGATTTGTGGGATAGAACTCACCATTTCCTGAACCTCAATCCCATGCTTAAATCACAAAGGCTTTTTCTCAGTTACAAGATTATCTTTCTGTTTTCTCCTACGCTTCTCATTTTACATGTCCAAACTATGGAAAATACTTCTGAATTCTTCATCTCCCCACATGCTCTGCAATATTAATTAAGTGGTAGGCCTTGATAAATCATCTGCCATTAGAAGATAAGGAGAGATTTATCAAGTTATTAGTCAGACAGACAAAACTGGAAAAAGATGAATTTTGTGAGAAACATGGCAAGCTAATTTAGTAACCACCATTTGAGGGGATAAATATATATTTTATAAGCACAAATGTATCTTAGGAAAAAGAAGTTAACATTTATGATGCGCTAATGCATGAAAATCAGTGGTTCTTTATAATCAATGGCAGTTTCTGTATTCTTATTTCTTCGAGAGAATACAGCGAGTGACTATACGTGAAGCCAAGTAACATAATCAAGCATCACAGTTAGCATGCAAGGTTATCACTAATTCATGAGACACAATATATTTGTTTTACGCTGTTAACTAGTGCCAGTAAGTGCAACCACTCGCCTAAACAATAGGCCATGTGACCATTTTTTTCCAAAAATACCATTTTCTTCATAGTTCTCCCCTAAATGGAAGAAATTTGCTATGATGAACCAAGTGTTTACACTATTCTGTGCCTAGTAATCAGTCTAATCTACATCAAAACATGCTGCAATTAATTCAGAGTCCACCATTCACATTCCAATATGCGAATTATATCAGAATTGCTAGGAAAGGAATGCCATTTCAGTTTCTTCTCCGTTCTCCATATATGCCAAAAAGGCAATGTGAATGTGTCACTACGACATTTCAAGCAAATATTTAACTGTAAATCATGGATACAGTGTTTTAATCCAGCAGAAAATCTAGGAAAATATATAGCAAAGAATATAACTGCTGCCAAAAACTATATTCATATACACTAACTACAAATACAGTGCCTTGTTCCGAAGTACTGTTAGAAAACACTTTGTAGTTTGATTTCAGCTCCAGCTTATTATAGTCCAATGTCACTTCATTCAGCTAAAATGTTGAACAATGTCTAGTCTGTCCTTCAGTCCCCAGGAAAATCTCAGTAATTAAGGAAATGGATCTGGGAGTACACAGAATGTTTTAGGCTGGAAGGGATCTATAGAGGTCATCTGGTCCCACCTCCCTACACAAGTAGGATGGTTTTTTCTTGTTTACAACTTTCCTCAGCAACACAGAATGAAACACACCATTATTACTGAGACAGTTTAATGAGTCACAGAAGTGTGTTCTTTATTAATAAGACATGCCCTAGACCCATCATTCCTGTCAATTTTCAATTTGGGGTCACACTCCATAGTGATTTATCTTATTTTTTTACTACAGCAAATGGCTATGCAATGATGATTCAATATTAAGCATTAGATACTCTTCTGGATTTGTGTGTAACACTGTACAGCTGCTGTATTCCACACTAATTTCACTGGCAGGTGAGATGCATTCAACTACAACAGGCTTTTACTTTTAAAGACACAAGAATATCCTCTGTGACACACGCATTGAGCTTTTCACACTTCTGGAAGGAAATGCTATACCAAATTTAACTCTGGGGAGGACAAAATCAGTTAAAACCTAGTGAAACAGACATTATTGATATTGAATATAATGGAGCCAAGATTTCATTCTATCTATTTGTCTATATTCCATGCTGTAGAAATAGGGATGAGTTTCATAAACAAAATGCTTCACAACAAGTTTTCTTGTGAAACTTCTATCCTTAAAAAAAAAAGAAAAGATCTTTTTAATGCAGTAATGAAAATTGTTTTAGCTTTCTCAATGAGACTAATACCTTTTTTTCAGTGATGGAAACCATACACGTCTAGATTTCTCCAAAGCACTTGTTCACAGTACAATAGGAAAAAAAGTACTTAAATACAATATTCACGAGACTTCGGAATTCTGCCACTAATGCAGACACTCAAAGATTTGCTTCAGTAGCAACAGACAGCAAATTCCAGGGAAGTCATCAGTTTAGTAAAGACAGCAAGTTTGGAACTAAAAGTTGCTTAGACTATATCAAGGCCTCAGTTCAACGTGACATCTAGAAGAATAATTCCATTTCAGTCAATTCATTGATCACTTGCTTGAATGCATATGCCTACGTACCCTGCTGAAATTAGTTTATTATTATTGTTTTTGCAGTAAATCATGAAGGAACAAAGCTTTTGGTTCCCTTTGACATCCTTCTCTAAGTTGGGTACCTTGTTCATAGTCAAATCAGCCAGTCAAAAAAGAAGCAGTAGTAGTAGTTTCATCATCATCATCGACCACATCAAAGTAAATATTTCAGTGCTTTGTGGTTTATGTATAAACACACTTTTAACTGAATGAACTCTGTAGCCTTTTGCTCCTTTCATAATAACTCCCTGATGAATTTAGCTGACTTAAAAGACAATTCTATTTCTACTGTCCCATGGAACTGCCAAGGACTGTCCCAGGACTACAGTGCTTTTCTCCTTCCTCTCTTCCTGACTCATCTCACTCTCTCTGGTCTCTACAAAGATTTACTGTCACTGAAAAGGCACTATCCAAAAAAAACCAAACCAAACCAACAAACAAACAAAACCAAACACACATACACACAAAAAAACAGAAAAAAGTCACACACACACAAAAAAACCCCAACCAAACAAACAACAACAAAAAAAAAATGACAACAATGACAAAAAAACCCCACAAAACCACTAAACACCTTTCAGGTGTCCTTATTAAAGAACACAAAGAATTTATGTATCTATAGCTTGCTGTTGTTAAGCTAAATGCTGAACTATAAGCATAAAAAAAAATATCCCAGCTGAACATTTCTACTGACTTTGTATCCCACAGAAAAAAAAAAAAAAAAATTTTTTTAAAAATCATCTTTTACCAAGGTAAGACCATTTCTCCAAATTGCCCCGTAATTCAAGACTCAATTAGGACCTCACTGCTAGAGACACTTCTTACAGTGGGAATAGTTATGGTACAATCAATCTCTCAAAATGAAGTTTGGATATATCTGTATTACATATTCAGTTAAGTATTTTTAAATCTATATTTAAAACTGCTTTCCTGAAACCTTATAGACCCATTTTTTTCCCCCTTTAATTAAGTAGTAATCCTTAAACATAACCTTTGGACTTGTAACATTAAAGCAGATGAAGTACAATGACACAGACATCCATGTATTCATTTGCTTGCAGAGACAGATCTATGCACTATAAATTGGTATTATCAAATATCTACAGATAAGCATTTCTTTATTTCACATCAATAAAGGAAACACACATTTCAACATTCCTTTCTGATATTAATGTTGATGGCCAAATAGCATATTTGTGCTACATACTTTAACCAGAACAAAAACAGCGCTGCATTAACATCTGAGAAGTTATGCTCAGCTTATGATGGAATCAGACAGATGGGAAACAAGATATTAAAAGCCACAAGGTGAGCAGACAAAGAAAAGAGACAGAATTTCAAAAGATTTTTTTTCAAGATAGCACATCAAACATAATTTATTACAATGAGTTCACTGAGTCAATCAATCATTTACATGCAACTTCAACAAGTGTATATGCGTAACAAAAGTAGACAGGTAACTGGAAAGAGGAAAAATAACATTTTAATTATATTCTTTACTTTCTTCTCCCTCCAATTTTGTGTCCATTTTCTTGCCACCTATCTTAACAAAGCTTTGATTCTTAGCCAAGTTTATTTTTTTCCCCTCATTTATTTTTCTTCTCATTCATTTTTTTTCTTAAAGTAGGCATGTAGACTGTCTTTTAGGATCTTTGAGACACAGGCATTTTACAGCAGCACAGATCACTCATTTTATGCTGCACTACTGAATTAACAAGCCAAATATTCATTTGTAATTTTTTAGAAAAAAAAATCCTGAAAAATTTCAGTGCCTTCTGTTGTGCAAAAGCCAATAATCTTTCACTTGCATCTTTCCCATACTTCTGGTGACCTGGAAAAAAGATCTTTACATGAGAAAAGTTTGAACATAAGACCACGATCCATTTGGTGTGCTCTAACAAAACACTCTTAAAACCACTGATTCTATTCTGGTATTTACCTAATGACTGATTTTACTGCATTACATGTTTTCCTCTTTCCATGGCACAATAAATAGTTTGACACTAACAAATCAACATTTGTGTTTGATTAGTTTTGCTTTTGCAATTACCCTCCATCTTCCTTCTCATTTGTATATTTGAATTGAAACTGCTTCCATGGACATGTGCACAGCATGACCCTCAGCTCTTACTTCTTGAATATTTTGGTTTGTTTTGGTTTTTTTTCATTAAAAAAAACAAACCACCACACATCAAACCCAAAACTTGTGGGACTTGCTTATTAAAATTAGCCACTTAAACAGCACCCAGTAAATCAGACAGACAGGAAAATGATGCTAGGAGTGCTTAATGAACTAGAAATAAAAAAATACATGCAGTGAGAAAACCAAAAGTAATGTATTTGAAAATCTTATCTCACACACGGATTCTCGGAGAGGAAGAACACTAAAATTTAAAGTGTACAATTTATAGTGTACAAAATACGTCTGGAAACAACTTTTGCTTTATTAAAAAAAAGTTTTGACAACAAATACATAGAAACTGAGGCATCTTGCAAAACCAAAGCATTTGTGTAGCAGAGAACTGCCAGGTTCAGTGAAATACAGCAACAAAAATTACTGATCTATAAATGATATTTTTGTGAGCTAATTAGATCTTATAAAAGACCAGCGTGAACATTCCTGTACTTCCCCCAGCGTGGAGATCATCTTCTGATTAAAATTCAATTTGTATTAACAACAGCAAATACTGATGCAACTAACAGATGTAGGACTTGGAATTTAAAAAAATCTCCTATCTCTGCACTCAAACAAACAAACAAACAAAAACCACAAAAACACCACACCCAAACAAACACCAAACCAAACAACAAGTCTACACACACTCTGATGAATTTTAGGTGGAAGGAACAGAAATAAAAATCCTGACCATAGATTCTATTAGGCAGGACTGACATGAAAGAGGAAAACAAACAAGCATAAGAGCTCCAGTTGAAGGAAACAATATTTTTTAAATGAAGAATAAATTACTTTTTCCTGATTGAAATAAAATAGTAATAAGCTTCTTCTGAAAAAGTAAAAACCATAGTACTTCAACCACTGAAAAATTCCTGTTTCAGGCTCATAACACAGGAATATCTCTAAGGAATCCATCTCTTTTAAAAAGTTTCTATTAAAGAGAATATTAAGGTTAAAAAAACTAAAGAACTCCAAGGTTATTCTGTACATTCTGTGTAAGAACTTGGTGCACTTACATACAAACCATAATCATACGGTCCTACATTATTTTCCTGTCAAACTTCTGACAACTTCATTAGTAGGTGCTTACTGAATGTTTAGTTTTAACTTACTTGGGAATACACAGCCCAAACACTTCATGGAATCTCCTAGAGAGTCCCTACCAGCCTTTCTGCACATCTTATATACATTGCACCTTCTCTTCTTCCACCCTGAGTTCGTTACAAAAGACACTTCCCTGAAACAAGAGGGATTCATCTGCCAGATTTCAAGTTGCCACTCCAAAGAATAAAGGCACTGAGTTTCTCAGGAGGGGAAAGAGATAAAATCCGCCCATCAATGTATTTTCCCATAACTTGCTCCTGAAAGCAGATGAATCACTTTAATAGTAACTTTGAAAACAAATCCCTTTTTGGCAATTCCACAACATGGAAAATTCAGCCAAAACAGTTAAATCTTTGGCAAAGTTCTAAAAACTTAAATCAGACTCTGATAACAGATATATCAGACAACCTTAACTATAAACGACAGTTCTACAATCATTTCCTCAAGTTTCTATCTTCTCTGAAGAAAGATTATACTGAAACATGAAATGCATTACACTATGCTCACACAGCTTTACTAAGTCCAAGCAAAATTCACCTTACAAGAAGTTTCTTCTGCTACATTTTACACAGCTTGTTTAATAAGATAATATACATTACCTCATTCCTTTATAGCCTTTCCCACCAAGAACCTATGCATTTCATATGAATTAAAACTTATCTGTTTTTTAATTCTATGTAACGATTGTCTGCTTGCATTTCATAGATTGTTTAGAAAATGACACAGCTCAAGTTCTCAGAGAGGCTTCTATTCATGCAGACAACTGCAACTGTATTTGTAAAATACAGAACAATTTGACTCCTTGGAGATGCGAGCAGGTAGAGGAACTCATCCACTTAGTGACAGAGCCCAGGAGGGGGTAAGCAGATTGAGGAATATCAGGAAATGTGAGAGAGATCAACTCCTGAAATCTCTCCCTACCTTCCCCAGGACAGGCTTGACAGGCAGGCAGGACACCCAACATGTGTTCCTGGTTACAGGAACCCAACAGGTTCCCTGTCTCCATCCGGTGAGCACAGTGACTCATGGGACAGGGGCAATGGTGACAAGCTCCCACCCAGAGCAGTGGGCACATCTCCTCTGTGACTACCCCACCTTCCCAGGTACCC
>JANHGN010026674.1:27941-49934 GCA_024605025.1 Megaceryle maxima | reverse complement strand
AAGCTTCCTACCCCACTATGGCCCTCAGATGATTATCCATTACTGACTTTTCAGGTAGGTAGCAATGAAGTTGCAACAAGAATTCTGAGAGCAATCAAGAGAAACTTCACGGCCTTGAGACAACTACTTAAGAGATCAGGAGCACAAGTAGTGTTTTCCTTTACCCTCTCAGTTGCAGGGAATGATGAAGGAAAAAAAAGAAAGACCCAGATCATCAATACATGGCTTCGAGCCTCCTGTCACTGGCAGAATTTTGGGGGTTTGATCACTGGGCTCCATGGCACCAGGCCTGCTGGTGACAGAGTACACCAACCTACAGGCTTGAGGAAGAATGGCTGGATAGCTGCCTGGTGGAAAAGGATCTGGAGCTGTTCGTCAACAGCCAGCTGAATATGAGCCAGTAGTGTTGGCCCAGTGCGCCAACAGCATCCTGACTTGTATCAGAAATAGCATGGCCAGGAGTATGGAAGCAATCGTGCCCCTGTACTCAGCACTGATAAGGCTGCACCTCAAATAGTACATTTATCTTTGCGTCCCTCACTACAAGGACATTGAGGGGCTGAAGTGTGTCTAAAGAAGGGTATTGAAGCTGGTGAAGGGTCTAGAGCACAAGTCTTATGAGTGGCTTGAAGAAACTGGGTTTGTTTAGCTTGGAGAAAGGGAGGCTATGAGGAGACCTCCTTGCTCTCTACAATGACCTGAAGGGAGACTGCAGTGAGGTGGGGGTCAGTCTCCCAAGTATCAAGTGATAGGACAAGATAAAACTGCCTCAAGTTGTGGCAGGGTAGATTTAGGTTGGACATTAGGAAAAACTTCATTGAAAGGGTTATCAAGCCCTGGAACAGGCTGCCTAGGGCAGCAGTTGAGTAACTGTACCTGGAGGTATTTAAAAGATATGTAGATGTGGTGCTGAGGCACATGGTTTAGCAGTGAATTTGGCAGTATTAGGTTAATGCTTGGACTTGATCTTAAAGGCCTCTTCCAACCTAAAATACTCTAAGGTGTAGCTATATTTGACAGCTGAGAATGAAAAGAACAAAACATACAAATAAAATCCAGACAAACAGATTTTACTCATAGAAAAACTAATTATCTGTGAGGATGGGCATCAGAATAACTATAGCTATTTCTCTTATTATTTGTAATAGGGTAGCATTGAGAGGCTCCAATTTGAATGCTATATACACTCTGTGAAGGATTCTATTGTTTTTATTTAATCAGTAATAAGGATGGTTTTTTCCATGGAAAGCTGCCAACATCCAAAAGAAGATGTACTGAGGCACTTTTGATCTTATGATCAGAAACACAATAAAAGTATGCATACACCTAACCAGTTAGAGCACTCATCCTTTTGTCTCCACATTTATCAGCATTAGTACTTGTCCAGAAAAAAAAGAATCTTAAGTGTGTTTGATCCTGACAATGCCATTTTCATCTTAGACTTGAAGAATTGTCCCTCCACAAAAGTAATAGTCATTTCAGCAGCCTGTGGTACAGCAGCACAAGTACATAGATTTTTAGATTTTTTTCATTTTATATATAGGGAGGCAAGAACAGAACCAAGCCATGTCTATTTGGTTGGGTGAGAAATGTGCAAATATTCCACCCTTATTTTCACAGTCAAACCTCCTCTGACTATAAAAGTATTATCTCAGCAAAACAACACTGGCATTAGTTATAACACTGAAAGATGCCTGGACACTGCCCATTAAGGACTTACATGCAAATGCACTGCAGGGATGACACACGAAACAAAACCATGCAACTGAGTGAAAGGATGTTGTAAAAAACACAAGATAGTATTTCTGTGTCTCTGCAGTGTTAATGAACACTCACTACTCAACCGTCCACAAAGCTTTTTTGAGCATTTTAACACTGCCTGCAATGCAGATGTGCTTCACCTACTGATCTGCTAAACAGTATACCATGCAGAGAAATGGGGTCCAAAGTTCTCCTCGATATGAGAAATAAATAGGTTTGTATTACCAATCAGTCTGGAGTATATATACGGCACTTCTGTCTGATAATGCATTATGAATTGTGACAGTAAATCTGTAAATGATTCTCTGAAGAAGGAAGCTTTTCCTTAACTGATCTACAATAATATTTACATAGTACCACAAAAAAAACCCCAAAATGTTACATTACAAAGTAAGCTTGAATGTAAATAACTTCACATAGTTTTTTATCAGAGGAATCTAGTACTGCAAATATTCATTCCAGAGAAGGCAAGGCATTTTTACAAATAACCCAACTCTAACTTTTAGATAGAGTTTAACAAATACCTGTTACTGAAGTCCTAAACAAGAGTCTGAACAATTCTTATGTAGCTTTCATTATAATATAATACAAAACATAACTAATTAATTATAACCTCTAGCCTAACTACATGTCACTACTCTAAAGAGTTTGCGATTTAATTGATACGCCAGAAATAAAACTATGCTGAATAACACAAACATGGAAAAACACCATCATGGCAGCAGAACTCCATCAGACCAAAAAGTCGTCACTGATCCAAATTTGTTTCAGCATCATCCTTTACTTCACCTTTTTTATATCTTAGAATGTACAGAGAAATTTCAGAGTTATCTGAGGTGATCAAACCAAGCAGTGTTAAAGCCTTAGTTAGCATTCCATTAGCATACCCAAAAATTACATGTTCGTTAAGGTTTATTCGATTTTCAGAGGTGCAACAGCACAAAAACTCAGTTGCTTTGCTAACTTAGAAACTTTACCACATAAAATTGAATCATCTTCCATCAAGTTACAGCCCTTTTCCTTGCTATTTACATAAATAATATAGTGCTTAAGGTGTTGAAAGGACCTATCCAAATTTGACCAATTTACAGAATGAATTCTGAAGGTTTCTGTGAGTTAAGAGGGAGGGTTGAGCTCTTGAGGTACACTAAGTGTGTTTATTCTGATACTAGTTGCTTAAATCATTCCCAGTTCTTTTGAACTACCCAGGTTATCCTTCTCCTATAACTTAGCATGGTCTGCTGGTAATAAACTACAGCAAACATCTTGATTCCATTTCCAGAATTATACCCTTATTCAAAGGTCATCTAAATAATAAACTCACTAAAAAAAAAAAAAAAAAAAAAAATCTTCCTTTGTCCTTAAATTCTCTACCCTAGCCACTGTAGACAGCCATTGTATTTTTTTTTCCTATGTATTAAAGGGGCATAATTTTTTTTTTTTCCTACCTCCTTCCTAGTCTTTCTCTAACTGATGACAAAGGTAGCTCAACACAGGAAAAAGAAGCTGCAACACTCTCAGGCTTAGTTTCATTAGCACAAGAACAACGGTAGCAAAGACACACACACAAAAAAAAGCACAGAATTTACTGTCAGATAGCAGCTAAAGAAGAAAATCCCTTGCAGTAGAGGTATGTACTCTGTTTACAGAGTAAAGAAAGCCACTAAATAAATCCAAGATCCAGGTGAAGTATGATTTACCAATGACTTTTCGTGTAACTAATTACTAGAAATCACAACACACATTCCACAGAGGCTAACATAAATTCAGTTACTGTCATGTTCGTATGGTCCTCTGGTCTATTCAATAAATTTCTGGCTACTTATAAGCCCGAGGGACAAATTCTGGTCTTAGTTATACTGATGTCCTCAGTAGAAATTATCAAGAAAAGTAGCCAAGAAAAGGATTTAATGCACAGTATATATTTAAATAGACATTCACATTAAATCAGATTTCATTATCTTTCTGTATCAGAGCTATGCAGTGAAAAAAACAGTATCTCCATACAGTGCACACACAATTTTTTATCATGATGGAGATTAAGAATACAAAGTTTTGCAAAGATGATGCCTTATAAGCTTGTAAAAAAGAACAGCTTATTCAAACCATACCCAAAACAAGACAACTGTGTAACATTCCTCCTAGTCAGCCCCCAAAATCACCAGCAGCAATGACCTCAGGGGAAAAAAAAAAAAATTAAAAAAAAATAAAAAAAAAAATAAAAAAAAAAATCTTTCTGTATTCAGTCAACTCACAGCTCTCAGCAAGCAGTGAAGAAACAAGATACAGTCAAGATACCTGAAAAGTATCAGTATCAGGTATACTGATACCATGAGTTCCAAGAGGGGTGTTTCTCACATAACCTACTGGTCGGGGAACCTGTGATGCCGTATATATCCTACAGGCAGTATGCAATTCTTACCAGTTTCACCTATACTCAATAATTTATAAAAGCCATGATAAAAGCCCTCAACAGAGAGCACTAAAAGCATCTTAAGTAGCTAAGTCTTAAACACAGATGTCTTGGGAAAAAGTGGTGCAGAAACAAAACCCAGTAGTTTCTAAATCTCAACATTATGTCAGTAACTCTCAGCCAAACTGAAGCACAAAGATGGAGTATAGAAAATAATTTATACCAATTTGCTAGGTTCTTCTAGAGTCACTTGAAAATTTTGAGAAACCATTAAGAGTTTGCTATGTCAAATACAAACTAAAATACAGTAACCAGAAGCAGGGAAGTGTCTGATGAACAATCACATAATACAAACAATATTGACCCCATTATCCTGTCTGTGGAATCTGGGGAAAACATACAGTCCAAAACTGCAGAAATGTTAAATGTAAAATACTTCTTGCAGATTTTCAATCCAAGAGAAACCAACTTATTACAGTATTTGTTGGAGCCTGGTTGTAATTAAATACAGGAAGGATATTGAAACTTCCAAGAGATATTTTTTAAGCCACAACAGAAGAAAAGGCACAATTGCATAATTGGAACCAAATCCAAAACCCACTTCCTTCTTATTTACTAGCATCATCTAAAGGACACTATTTAGATGCTGAAAGGTCTGGAGCTGGCAACTGTAAATCATCTAAAAGTCAAAAATTTCAAAGGAATTTTATGACATGGGTTAAAAGTTTATAGATGAGAGATATAGAAAGTTAGTGCTCACTGCAAAACCACATCCTAGCGGTCACCGTATCGATCTTGTCAGTAAAATCCTAGAATTCTATTTTGTTACAGGGGAAAAAAGGTCTCTTTGGTAGTAATAAGTGGCTATAAGGCTATGGGGCAAAACTGGTATACAGAATTTGAAAGAGGTCTTTTTAAGATAGTTTAAAAATAGCATTTCTTTTGAGAACAAGATTTCACTTATTTCATTTCACACAGACCAGTTAAATACTAAACAAACTTGCCAGTCAGTAGGATTTTTTTATTTTTTTTTTTATCATTTCTGTTGGTATTTGAAATTAGTTCAGTGCTCTTTTCTCTCTGGCAATTACCATATCTGTGCAGGACATTAATATCAAAAGCATCCTCCAGCCCTCCCCCTAAAACAAAACAAAACAAACAAAAACAAGAACAAAAACAAAAACCACACAACCACTTTTGCATTTCTATAAGATGTGCAGAAAAGTGATAGCACTGACATAGATGGACATGTACACGCTAGGTTTTTTGCTATAAAATAAACCAAGTGGTTTTCAGGGATTTCTAACCATTTAAATGCTTTAAACCCCGGCTTTCTCTTTTTCTTTCTGACATAGTCAAAAGTCCTCCACACTGTCAGATGAAGACATCTGTATAAGCCAGGTTCACAATTCTCAGCTCAGATGAAGGGAGGCCAAAAGGTGCGAGCAAACTGCCCTGTTAGTTCCACACATCAAATACTGATAAAAGCCAAAAGTTTCATGCAGGTCCCTAACTGATGTAATACTATTAATAGGAGGACAGTTCAGTAGCCCTTTTGTTTTAAACACAGAAGAAAACACAAAAGATTCCGTGGTTTTTTTAGTTTGGTTTTTTTTTTTTTTTTTACGATTAAAAATTACTACACTCCCGTGAAACTCACACTGAAGAAAAAGTTATTGTGATGCATCTGTTTGACCTCTAGATCTCACTATTAATCAACTACAACAAGAACCTAACAAACTAAAAGTCTACAACTTTAGGTTCCTTATTGCTTTGGAAGTATCCGTGAGAGACGGTGTTTGAAAAGGAAGAGTTAGCTTTAGATAGCTTGATATGTTAAACCATAATTCCTTTGAAAGCATGGATCTTTCAAGAACCTGATCATATCACAACAATTGTCTAGCTTTCCTTTAAGAAATAAATTACCACCAGAAGCTTTGCAAGAACAATTTCTTACATTAATTTTTTTATTTGTATTACTCTTTCTTAGTACGCTCACCCTTAAGGACTTACAAGTAACCAGCAATTTTGCAAAAAGAAAGAAAACAAACCAAAAAAACTAGATCTTCCCAGAGAGACTCAGCTGTCACGTCCTTCTTCATTCATTTTAACATGTCTTTTTAATAGGATTGATCACATGGGTTTATTTTTGCTACCCCATTTTAATACATGTTCTCATTATAGTCTTGGACCAAACCCCTAAAATTAATCTGGACTGAAGTAACAGGGTTATCTAAAACAAAAGAGCTATTTTCTGAGAAGCAGCTTATACTCTGTTCCAAAATACCAACTTATTTCAGTTAAATTACCCAACAGTGAAGTAAAAAAACCCCAAAACTTATTTTGCAGTAAGAGCATGCATGTGTGGAATTACTACTTAATAACTTCTAGATAACTGTAATCTGGTAGCAAGCATGGAATGAGTTAATGTTGTTTAAAAAAAAAAAAAAAAAATCACTAAGCTGTCCCTTCACCATTCAGTACTTCTTCAGCTAAGTACACAGAAGACAACCACCATGCATCATGGTATCTTCACTAATGTCTATCCAAGCCTTCATTCCTTTTCTTGTGTATGCCAGCGAGTGCCTAATGAATGGTGATGCTGAACTTCAGATGGAAATTTTGCAAGATGAGAATGCTTTTGTGAATAGCCAAATCTATCCAAACCTAAGTTTCTGAAGACAAATGAGGTGACAAAGAAAGGTGAAAAAGGAGAGTTATAAGAACACCTCACTTCAACTCTTCTTACTTTCATCATTTGACAAAATACAAAAGCATTTTATAATAATCAACAAAGCATCAATAAAGCCAAAAAAAACAGTGAAACAAGGAATCAAAAAATAAAAGAACTACTCCGAAAATCAGAAGAAATAACCAGAAGTCTTTTTAATAAAATTAGAAATTAAAAATATCAAGGAGAAGCTGCTATATCATCAGACACTGATACCTTAAACAAAAAAAATACTTCCACATACAAAATATTTAGTAGGAGTTTAACATAAATTTAAAATATTTTTTCTCAACTGCTTATTACATTTTTCAAATACAGACACAACATTTACAAATATACATAAATATGATGAAGAGTTCACTCCTTACAAACATTTTCTAAAGCAAAAGAAAAATTCTTTGTTGATTTAAATATGGGCTTCCCTTCCCTTCCAAATCTCATTTCAGTAGGTATTGAAACAAGAGCAGTAGGCATTAAAACAAGAGCAACCTCAACCATTAGACTCAATCATTATCATCATACAATGAAAGAGACAGGAAAGAACCTTTGGAGGTCGTATTGCCCACAATGGGCACCCTATCATCTCTCAAGTATCCTGGCAGGTATAATTTAAAGAAAAATACGGATGAAGAAAAATGAAAATAAGGGAGCACTGTAGTAGCTTTGACCGGTACTGTACCTATTTTTGATGTGCATTTTAAAATGTACACAAAAATTCCTATGCATCACATAACCAGTTGCTACCAGCAGGTACCTACATCAGCAAGTCAATGAATCATCCAATCATATGCAGTTCAAACCAACCTCACTTTATTAATGTGAATTATCAAACGTTGCTCCAGTGGTGCTTAAATGTTCCAAGACAACTTTAAGTTCCCATTATTCATGCTATATCACAATCAAAACATCTTTGTCTTTATAATTTTGATGAGATTTCTCTGTAACATGTCTAGAGAAAGTGCCACATCTTCAAGTGTACTTTATTCTGTAATTCTCAGAGCCAAAAGGCAGACATCCTGGATTATATTACTTTGACACTTGGGCGATACTTGATTACTGTGGGTGTTTTTTCACAAGTCATTCAGGCACTCTGGTAGCAGTGTCACCCAGTGCCAAGGCCTCCCTCCAACAGTATTTTCACCGTTTATGCTTGTCTGTCTACTACAAATGTTACCTGGAATTTCAGGGATACTATAAACCTTGATTAGCCCATGTTTTCAAAGAACATGGAGGTTCTTTGTAAAAAATGAAAACCAAAAGAGATGCAGTAGTAACCATAAACATATAAAATGGTCACTGCCAGAGTATGTGCCAGAATAAAGAAACTGTCACTAATGCCATTACCATCATTATTAGTGTTGTCATTAGTTGTACTAATTTGCATTAATTTGTCAAAATGGTATTCTTAGGTTCAAACATCTACACAACTAACAGCAATTTTTTAAACTCTTACCTGAGATGATAAGAGATTGCAGTCAATGTGCAGTCCTTTCCCTGTCTTATACCTCTGAAGTAAACCAGCCATAATTGCTCCGTATGTATACAACCCAGTAGCAAGATCTGTCATGGCTACTCCTGGTCTAACTGGCTCACCATCCTAAGGAAAAAGAGGTAAGCATTCCAAAGTAAGTCAAAACAAAACCAAAACAAAAATGCCAAAAAAAAGAAAAAACCTACAAACAAAAATTTTTAAATAAGTAAGAAAACAAGCAGAGGTAAAACATTAGTTTTTATTACAGTACATTCTACACAAGACTCATCTGAGAAAGTGGTTACGTGTTTCTGCACTGCAAACTTCAAGAATTAAAAGCATTTTTGACTGAAGTATAAAAACTACCACTGTAAAAAAGATATTCTTGCAATATCTACACAGTAGAGCAAAGTAAGGATCTATATGGTAGCTTTTATTCAAGCAAAATATTTTATAAGTAACAAACACCATCCAACTGCCAGCCAAAAGTGATATTACTGCTCTGGTAGAAGGACAAATCACAGCCCAAGTGAGGGAGAAAGTGCTTTAAGCAAAGCTGCCATCTAGGCTCAGGAGTTGGGTTTAAGCCTAATTAGGGGCAACATCAGGACATGACCTTTGCTGATTTGAAAGGATGAAGGTTCACTCCAGCAGAGCAGACCTTTCCTTCCATCACTACACTTTGCTATTGCAAATCCTACCACCAGTTTACACTTTCATTCCTAATTTTTGCTGTTTGCTAAATTCCTTGCGATCTGTTGGCACATTTTGGCCCAGAGAGAGCCACAACACATTTTGGAAGCTTCCTTTCCAGAGTCTTTTTTTTTTTTTTTTTTTTGCCCTTCAACATAACTTCTGTTCCTAAACTTACATCAGTAATGTAAAAATGATTCATTAAAAATGGAAATTGTTCAGAGATGGCACGCTTAATAAAAGTATTCTAAGTCCAGTAGTCTTTGCAGATGGGAAATAGCTGCTGAAGCTAATATGAACCAGGAATGGCTACATTTTTCAACAGCTCTGAGCTATATGCCATGTGTCCTCTTTTGCTGCAGTTTGTTTGGTTTTAAGCTGAAGAATGGCCCCTCTGGTATTGTAGATCCCAATCGTGTCTTACTGTCTCATGTTCAGTAAAATAAAAATGTTTCTTCAGCAAAAAAGAATGCATATTGAAAATTGCATGTCATAACCCACTTGGAGATGGAAGGGGATTTGTATCCAAATTGGGGTTTATTTAATTATTTTCAAGTTATTGCCTTAATGAGTCAGAAATTTTCATCAAAGGGATATTCATCTGGCACTGATATATCTGAATATATTAAGTAGGAGCTTTCTGTTCATCAAATATGAAACTTGAATGTGGTGTTTAACCACGAAATATCTATAAATTATGTCATCTAGGACAGTAAAAGTGTCATCAGTGTCAACTATGTCCTTTTAGCATATTTTAATTTATGTAAAGAAAAACTGAATGTGGCCTGAAGCGACTACTTTCATTCCAAATGGGTTTGTGGTACAGATTTACACAAAACAGATTCTCTGCTATTGCTTGTAAATTTTCATAAAGACACCAGAATTTCAAGTTTTACAGGTGTCACATATTTCTAATACAAAGCTAATCACATACACGTGTAAGAGCTCGAATTCCATGAAGGTTTCTGCACACGAAAACATGGCTTAAGACAGCATTCTACTCTATACTGACCGTGTTTGACTTTGTGCAATCAGCAAAAACCCCGCAAGCACAGGTGCTGTTGTTTTTCCATGTAACTTTGCAATATTGCACAAGTTATAGCTTGAGTTCAAGGTTTAGAACTTTGCTTTTTTTTACTGCCCCCTGTGCATCAGAAAATGGTTTTGAGAAACTGATAAAATAATATATAACCAACTTCAAATAAAGAAAAATAAGAAGCAAGTTTTTGCATGTTTATTTTAATCATGCAAGAAAATGACTAGGTTTGAATAAATTGTTTAAAAGCCCACAGTGAATAGATGGAACTATTGCTAACATTGATTAAATGATTCCTATGATTAAATTGTCTCAAGTTCTGGTGAGGTGATACAAACATCTGGATTTCCAGTGTAAATCTTCACACCATCTTCTAATAAAATCCATCTTGATAATGGCCACTGAGAATTATTGCTCTCATAATACAAAATACAACTTAACATGCAATTGTTCAGTGTAACACTTGTATTTTCTGTCGTTCACATATCATTGAAAAGCTTTACGAGGGTCCTGGTTTTTTTCAATTTTTCAGTGTACTTTCATTTATTCATGTGGTACTGACATTTAGCCCCTTTCTAACAGTTTATACTCCTATTTCATTTGTTTTGGTATTTTTTGAAGTGTGCATGAAGTTAGTATTAGAAGTACTAACTCTCACTTCACAGACATGAGGGTCAGACTGTAAGTTACTTACACTACAGTTACTGTGACCAGTCACTGCCTGGTGTATATGTGCATTATACTTGAAGTATCTATAAGAACTTCGTGTCTTGTGCTCTGAGATGGGAAAATATAAATCAATATTAATATGGCAGCAGTGGGCAGACAGGATACTTGGCACAAGATGTTTCAGCTTCCTCAGTCAAACAATGCTTGACTTTTTTTTTTTTAAAAAAACAGAAAGAAGGACTCTGGTAACAATAATTGCCACAGAGTTCTGCTGTTTGCCATTGTTCTCAGCAGAAAACAAGTCTATTTGCAGAGTATCAATCTTACAGTACAGTCGTGTCCAGATCACGTATGGTTAGCTTTCAACAGCCTACTCAAACATGAATATCTGACACGCAGCACAGAAAGTTGATGAATTCCTGTTTATCAAGGGCATGCAAGTGTCATACTCTAAAGATCTGTACTACTGCTTCCAGAGAATCAGGAGCACCACCACTGAAGACCAGCTAGTGTTTATGATGCATGGAACAGACATGTAACTCTATCTCACTTGAGAAGTGACATTTGGAGACCACATTCCCTGCATCTGTAGGTGATTCAAGACAGCTTAAGCAAATGCCTATTTGACCAGCATTTTTCTGAGGTGAAGACACACATTCTATGTATCCCTGGAATCCGGATACTAAACTACCCCTGTAATTCTTCCTGCACTACTGCAACTGCCAAAGATTTTGGATATCAGGGGGAATAGCAGCACATAAAGGTTTTCCAGAACCACTAATAGCACGTCTCTGTTTATTTTCAGGCATAATGATTGAAAAGACATTTTGTCAGAGTTATCTGGATGGCTTCACTATTCCTTCTTTAAAAGAGGGAATATCAGTATCAAAGCATGGGTGACACTGTCCACACATACGTAGAGTTTCATCATCCAGGTGTCAACAATGTGTCTATTACAGCTCTAAAAGCAACTACTACTGGCCATTACCAAGTTATCATAAATTGTCAACTTGTTCATTGGAGATCTCGGATATCATATTTCTTTTATTTTCTTTTTCTCAGGCATTGGCTTTGCAAGCCTGCAGTGGCCATAAGCACCTGAACATAAGCACTATCATTTTTTTTTTAGATTTCCAGAGATAAGACCCCTTGTTGGACCTAGAGGAGCGCACATACCAGATATATTGGCATAGGCTAACTTGCTCCATAGAGCATTAAGTTTTAGCATAAGGCAGTTGAGCACCATTAAGTTGAGCACCATACCTCATGCCCTGTGATATGCATGAGACCAGAAACAGCAGCTGCAATGGAGTCATATCCACCTCTCTGAACCATTGGACCAGTCTGACCATAACCTAAAACAGAAAGAGAGCAATTAGTGATTCAATCAAGTGCAAGTACAACAAACACATATTACTCTTTTAGTTCAAAAAGGAACCAACTAGTATTCCTTATCAGCTTTTGCTCACAAGTTGTCCAGATTGTACAGCTGATGAATGCTGTTGTATTCCATGTATTCCTGCACATTTTTAAGAGTAAACAGTTGGACTTACCCTGTGCAGGTTGATGATGTTTTTGATCTTAATTCTAAGACAGATTCCTGTCCCTGTTATGTTGCATTCCCTTTAGACAGAAATCCCATGACTAGCAGAATAAGCAGAAGATATTTATCACAGACAAGATTCCTAGTTTAGCTGGCACTTTTAAGATAATGCTTCATTATTAACCTTAGCTATGAGGACAGTTCTAAAATAAAAAATATCAACATCTACTGCAAGATAAAAGCTTCCAGAATCTCCTAAATTTCTTTTAATTTTGCTCCCAGAATAATATTCTCTACATACACACAGTGTTTCATAGATGTGACATTCTGAACATTGGCTTTGTTGATTACAGCACACAATTAAAATGCATTACTCATTGTGGTAATTTCCTCAGTTCCTCCACTTGGACCAATGCTGTTGAGTACAAAATCTACAAGTGACTTCTGGTGTACAGTGCAAGAGAACGATGATCCCTTCAAACTGGAGTTAAAGCACTCTGTTACTCCAATTAATGTTTAGTAAATCATGCCAAGCAAAACAATAGCCACTAGGCATACTGATTTCCCCATTATACCACAAACTATCTTAATTACCTGATATTTTTCTGGAGCCATCAAACCCACACTATGCAAACCTAAGGAGGAACTCCACTTCCACGCTCATAGTCAGATGGAATACCAGGATACTAGAGCTAGCACATTAACTTTGTCAACATAGCCTCAAAACAAACATTTCTGAAGAATGGATTCAACACTTTTCTTATGGTCAAATCCGTATCTTGTTGACTTCACTCCTCACAAAAGGAGGATTAAAAAAAACCCTACCAGTTTACCCAGTTTTATTTGAAATCACCTCTCTGACAACAGCTGACTGTGAGACCCTAGAGAGCTACTGGTGACAGTTCATTTGATATTTACATGCTTAAGCTTACAGAAAGTAACAGTTTTTTCATTATCAGACATAACAGGACTAGGAAATAAAATATAGTGAATCCACCCAAAATCCTCTAAATGGCTCTAACTAGGCATATACCATTATCTCACTGGAATGAACTGTAGCATTAAAACCATTTAAATGTGTGGGACCACTTCAAAAACAAAATCTTGCTCAATAAAAAAAAATAATACTCAAAACAACTTTAATTGAATAGTGAAAAGCATATTGAAGTAAGTGAGAAATTATGTAGTGGTCTCAATTATTAACAAAGAAAAGTCATCTCAACACATCTGCTCTCACAAATGTTTTCATAAACAGAAGACATCTGAAAATTAATCATTTAGTATGTGGACAGAACAACTATAAAATGCTTTGCCATGCTCTTCTGGTAAGGACAAACACCCATCCCTCAAATACTATATTCAGGAAAGGTGACAGACAAGACGACGTATTTTTTAGTGGTATTTTAGAAATACAAATTTTTAATGTCCTTTTCACACATTGTAACAACCTGGTTTCAAAGTAAAAGTTATTATTTAATGGCTTTCTGGTTAGATTTAGAGGATGTAAGTGGTGTTTGGTTACTTTTCACAGGTCACAATAGATTAAGAAGAAGAAAAAAAATGAAACTCATAATTCTGCTTTTGATTTGAATTCTAAATTGAAAAAGCTAGACAAAAATGGTTGTCTTCAGAAATGGTTTGCCCCAGAACTGTGGTCATAAAGCTTGAAAGAAAAGGTAGCCATCCAACTGTAAGAGTTAGGTGACAAATAACTAGTTCTAAAAATGAAATCTCTCACTATGCAGACAAAATTCAAAGGCTGAACATTATTATACTGACAGAGGTCAATAGAGCAACCCATGCAGATGTTTTAGAAAGAACTACAACACCAATACAAAAAGTTTGAAGGAGAGCACAAAATTGCATTCAGAAAATTTTCAGCCTGGGGCACAGATCTCACCATAACTGTAATATATACATATACATATGCATGTGTATATATGTAGGTATGTACATACAAATATGTGTATATATATATAAATATATAAAACCACTTTTTAAAGATCTAGAAATGCTATCTAAAATTTGTTTGCCCAAAGACCCCACATTACCTCACACTTGAATTCAGCAAGCGAAAGTGCAATTTGCAGCTACACACACTTAACCCTTAATGTAGGTTCCTGTTTAATATAACATAGCTAGTGGCTTATCAAGTTTAGATACAATGGAAAATAGGCTGAAAAGATAATTCCTGTTGAATACAGAAAGACCAGACTTTACAGCAATGGTCTATGAAGAGAAAACAAGGCAGCTGATTACACTCCTGCTCTGAAGTGCCCTCTCATGGAGTTTGCCTCCTTAGGCTATAATCAATATTTAAATCATCTCTTTCTATCAGTAGAAACTTTTAGTCTCTTAAGTCCAGTAAATATGTTTTTATTTTGGGTAATATATTAGAGAGGAGAGACAAAAAAAAATTTAAACCCTAATGAAACTGAGCTTTCTAAATCATTTCAGCTGGAGTAGGAACTATGCATATATGCCTAATCACCCATAAACCTTTAGCTTTGTTAAAATGCAATCCAGAAAGAATAAAATGTTGCGCACACCCCCCTAAATCCCGTTCAACTCCCAAAATCACTGTGTAACACCTCACACTAGGAAAGCACAGTTTATTCTGATACCTGCTGCATGCTCACATACCTAAATCTCAGAATTCTTGCAGTATGAGCTGCTCTGCTCTACTGAAAAAGTCATCAGTTCCACAACCAAACTGGTTACAAGACATAATAACCCCCAGTCAGACCTCCAAGTGCTTCCTAAAAAAATTGTCATTGTCAAAGCGTTAGTTAATCCTCATAGCAAGCATTTGAAACCACCAGAACCATAAACTCTAGCTGTCCACTAAGGACTATTTGCTTGTTCAGCACAGTCACACCTTAAATCTTACTGTTCCTGTAGAAAAGTACCCTTTTTGTCTTTTTGTGAGCAAGAAAAGTGAAGAGGGTTTGTATTACCCCTGTTTGTATTAGCTTAAGGGAAACCCGGGCCTTTATGGTAGACATTTACAAAGTGAATGACAGAGCCTTTCACCGGCAATCCTGTATCCCTCACAACTGCCACCAGCAATCCTGTATCCATCTCTCAGGCAAAACGGAGAAAGAGACCTTACTGGCTACTCCACTGGTTGTGGAGTCTCCTCCTCTGAAGACATTCAAAACCCACCTGGATGCGTTCCTGTGTGACCTAATCTAGGTGATCTTGCTCTGGCAGGGGGGTTGGACTAGATGATGTTTTGACCCCTAACATTCTGTGATACTGGCTGCATTTAGCAACCTCTGCTTTTCAGAGCTTTCTAAGTGGTTGAAGATAAATTTGGAGCTGAAAATTTTAAAAGAATATTTTTAAATAAAGATCTCCCACCATTTCTCTTTGTTCGTCTGCAGCGTAACATACAGCGTATGAATATTCAAAATGAGATGTGACAAAAGAGGATACATCTCTGTTTCTGAATATATTTTTTATTTTCATTTTTGAGGGAAATACAAGAAGTAGTCTCATAAAATGAGGTGGCTAATACAGAATAATGCAGCTCACTGCTGTTCTAAAAAAGCCTCCAATTGTTTGTTGGCCAAGTCTTTGATACAGGACAACAAGAGAAAACTCAAGATGTCTAAAATATTTATCTAGCAAAACTGAAAGATAATCATGTTAAGATAAACAATAAATTATAATAGCACTAAGCTCCTCCTTACTAACGTGGGGCATTACAGAAGTAACTTTATGCAAGACATTAATTGCAACTGATTGAAGATTCATTTGGTAAAATGAATTGAAACAAATACATTTCCTGTAAATATTGGCAAGATACACCAATTCCAATTAAAACTAAGAGTGAGACTGCTGCTGCTAATATCTGATTAAATTGTATCATTATTAATACCACACAATTCCTGACAAAGGGAAGGACTGGAAGTATTTCTTTCCCCCAGATTTTTCTAGTCGGATCAGAGAGATCTAGTAAAATAAAGACAGTCCTCAATAGGAAATAAATCATACCTACTTCTCTAGGGCTGGTGTGATATTCCTGCCCTGATGAAAGGGTGCCAATCAGTCTGAAACACAGAAGTCACTTCTGACACAATGATGCTAATCATTTCTGTGCCTACTGTGCAAGTGCCATGTGATGGCACTCAAGCTTTGGAACATGTCACAGGAAAAATTATAATATTTGCAGGCATCATATGGGACAAAAGTTTGGGGAAGAAAATAACATCTCATAACAAACTACTGCTAGCTCATGTATCTTTAAAATGGTCAATATATTTATCACAGAAGAGAGACATACTTTGCTTTGGAATCCACCCTAAATGAATCTGTTCTGGGAGACAAATAAATATTATGAAGTGAGAAAGGTCAGGCCGAAGATTAGGAAAAATGTAATAACAGTAAAAACTGTTAGGCTGCACAAAAGTGTTATTAGGGAAGCTGCCAAATGCCAGATGCTCAAAAATGTCACACTAAATTTTAAAATGCTAGCAAAAACCTGTTTCCAAAAAGAACTCTTAGAAAAACAGACTAATGTGTCTTTCCAGGTTTAGCTTTATAATACAATGTCAGCTACAATAAAGCTTTATTTCATTTTTGCCAGATGACTGGGAGATTTTTAGCTGCATTTATGGTAGACTTTCTTCATCAATTTTAAGAAAGCGGGCAAACCAAACAATAAACTTCATCCCAGATGAAGCTCCATGTGTCAATAGCTCCTACGTTATTCCAAGGCGTGTACTAAACACACATTTAGACACCTCGTTTCCTTGCTCAGGAGTTACTGATGACAGGATTCATAACATGTATAAAACCAAATCATTTCAGCTAGGAGCTTCCTGAAAGCATCTGGGATAGACATCAGAATGTTGCAATATCATCACTTAAAGGACAATCACCCTAAACCAAATATTTTTATGTAGGTTAGCTTAGATTCATAGGTTAACAAAAATGCATCTTCATCTCTCAGTTTGTTGCACATTTGACTTGTAGTTGATGAAATTTAACACTTTGCCCAGGATGATGGGTCACAACACGCAGTTTGCACCTTCCACAGTACAAAAGAGAAAAAAATAAATCCTAAAAAAATTACTGAAAGCATAGGAACTAGGAAACAAAAGAACTCGTGCAACACCTGAAATTGCTACTCTCATTTCTTCAATATAATTTGCTCTCAAGATAATGACGGCCCTGTATTTAATTGCTATAGGAAAGTCTGAATATGATTTTCTGTGTTAAAAAGAAAGGTCAGCATTTCTCTTTATGACCTTTGTCCAAAATATTTGAATCACATGTTAGAGAAAACCAAAAGCCATTATTTCTGCACTTCTTCATGATTTGATAGCATGATAAAACTTTATAAGACCAAATATAAAACACATTGTACTAAAAGGAGCGGAAAAACCAACATGGAGACACGCTGTCAACACAGACCAATTCCCTGTAGCTCAATTCCCACATGACAAATGACATTATAAAGTCAGCCTGTGTAGGATATTCTGAACAAAACATAGAAAAATATGTTCTACATAGGTATTTCTACAAATAGGGGCTAAACTTTGTCACAAATTCAATCCAGATAGATGGCTATCCCTGCTGAATAACAAATTAATGAGAAACACCTTTTGACTTGTTCTATTGCCAAGAGAAAACATTCAATTAAAGACAGCTTACATCTTTACTTAATAAAGATTAATGAAACAAGCAGAAGAACACAAGCAATTCTCTGTGATGAGAAAAGCCAAACTCTAACAGACACATTATATGAAACTTTGCAATGTCAGAGCTGCCAAATACGTTAGCAAAACGAGTAATGGCTTTTGGAAAATGCTTGCCATGTGTTGGTCAGAAGGAAAGGAAGTACAGCTTCCTGGGTAGGCAAACTCACAGGAGATCAGAACTGATATGAAAAGGTGAACTCAGAGCAAACTGTCATGAAAGATAAAAGGAGGGCTTGCTTTGTATTAAAAGAAAAAAAATATTAAAAAAATAATCAAATGCAAAACTTTCTGCTTGGGGTTAGCTACTGAAAGACTAGAAGGGGACAAACAACAGCCTCTGCCAGTTGCCCAGCTCCATTCAATTTTCATGTGATCTGGGTACCCTCAGACGACTCCTCTGAAAACACCAACCACACTTCTGTGAGACAGTCACAGACCGTTTCAAACAACACAAGCCTGGCTTTCAACAGGCTTTTAATCAGGCCTGCGAACTTCTGAGCCATATATTCTAGCTTTTCAACATGCCAAATATAAGTTACAAGAAAGCAGCTCTTCCCTCCATAACCTAAACCATAATTACCTAAGAGATGCTACTATCACTCTCTTTGGCTAAGTCAGCTAAAGTTTAACTTGTCACTCTGAATTTCAAGGCAGAGTGGCATCCCAATCTAAGTGGAGGCACTCTTCTACACGATCTCAAATCAAATGTGACACAGTGAACACTTCTGAAAACAAAATTTCAATTAAAAGCTTAATCTGAGCATCATCTAAAAGCTTAAGTACTTAAACTTTTTTCCTCACCTTGCAAGGAGGCTGAAAGACACTCAAATTCCCTACCACTGTTTTGGGTTTATACAAATATTCCTAGCTGCACATTCCTTGTACCCTGCTTGGTACAGATACAGATGATCTTATGACTCCAAATACTTGTAAAAGTAGAGTAGGAAGAAGAGGTGTTCCAGGTGCAGGAGCAGAGATTCTCCTGAAGACCACTGGTGAAAACCATAGTGAAGCAGGTTGTCCTCCTGCAGCCCATGGAGGTTAATGGTGGAGCAGGTATCCACCTGCAGCCCGTGAAGGACCCCACACCAAAGCAGATGGATGGCCAAAGGAGGCCTGTCCTGGAGCAGGCTCCTGGCAGAACCTGTGGCCCTGTGGAGATAGGAGCCCAGTTTGTAAAGAAACACTGCCCCTGGGAAGGACTCACATTGGAGAATAGAGGACTATCTCCCATGGGAAGGATTCCACACTGACGCATGGAAACAGTCTGAGGAGTCCTCTCCCTGCAGAGGAAGGAGCAGCAAAGACTGTATGTGATGAACTCACCACAACCTTCATACCCCATTCCCCTGCACCACTCACAGGGAGGAAGTAGAGAAATTGAGAGTGAAATTGAGCCTGGGAAGAAAGAAGTAGTGGGGGGAAAGTGTTCAGTTTTATTTCTCATTATGCTATTCTGATTTGACTGATAATTAAACTCATTTCTCCAAGGCAAGTCTGTTTTGCCAGTGACAGTAATTGCCAAGTGATCTTCCTGTCCTTACCTCTTCACTGTATTTTTATTCCCTCTGCCTAATTGAGGAGATAAAGTGATAGAGAGGCTTTGGTGGGCACCTGGCATCCAGACAGGGTCAACCCACCACAATATTTATAATGCTATGGCCAAGCAGTACAGAAGTGTCAGAATAGCCTCAGAGAACTCTCAACTCTGAGGCCACAGCCATATGGTAGTCTCTGGTAAGGACATGATTATCCTATGATCCTATCACAGAAATTTGAAGTAACTACTTAATTACATAATGACTTATCTGAATCAGCCAACATTCATTCTAAAGTGGATGTTATCTGAACAGACTTCCCTTTATTGTGACTGTATGTAGTTTTGTTGACGAGACAAATTTGTGCAGCAATGTCCAGTGAAGAATCTCACCTTGACTAAGCACTCCAAAAGTCCTGGGCACTACACACCCACGTATGTGCACACACGAGTACAGGTACTATGACCCTCAATTTTCCCTCTAATATCAAATACATAGTCCCTCAAGGAGCTGAAGCAGGAAAAGTGTCAAACAAACTCAAAATCACTATGGATTTTTTTTTTTCTAACCTTTCCAAATATTTCCTCTAAAAATTCCAAACCAAATCTGTAAAATTTAATTCCCAAAGAGGACTAAGTTCTATGGAATACAATACATGCTTGAAATTCCAGGATGTTCTTTCAACCCCATAACTTAACTGACATTTTTTTGTGCCTGATTCTAGTTCTCTTTGGTTTATACACAAAAACTATGTAAACAGCTTAATTCTTAGCTCAGAGAACAAGCACACACCTCCTATTTCTGAAATCATGAACTGTAACATGAATTGCATTTGCAGTCCTGATAAAAATCAATTTTCTACGCAGCCTAATGAAAGTGTAAACTCCAGCTTGAAGTTTAAGTGAACTGTTCTTGCAGATCTCATGGAAGTGGAAAGTTGCAGTAAGTTACCAGTACATTAAAGACTAAGTGAACATGAAAAAAAAAAATCTAAAAGAGCCTTTACTTGGAAGTACATATGAAAGTGATCTTGAATATTCTTAACATTAACAAATTCCCTGATTATACAATGCACAGTTAAATACAACAGTTGCTGATCATTTACAGGAATTTAGTATGTGGAGTGGTAAAAAGTAAATGCATCTGGTTACTTGAAACAGCTGAATCTAATAACTGATTAATTCAACATATTGCTTAACTTGAATATTTTTCTACTAACAGATTTTGCCATGACGCTTAGATTTTATATGACCCTTATGAAGGGTGATATGTGAAAAGAATCTTTGCCTTCTCAAGAAAAAAAATCTGTAGTGAACAACTGGTATTTCACATACTTGGGGTTCTCCCCCCAAAGATTTTCCTAACACAATTACCTCCAATCAAATTCTCCTTCTCACATCCCATTGATGAGAAACACCTTCTAAATAAATAAATACGATACAAAATACAAGAAGATACCAGTTGCTCAATCTGAACAAGTGAACAAACTTTTGATTGGGCAGAGTACTCACACATCTTGGCACATCACCTTGTGAAGGTACTCGGAACTTCCATAAAGTTAATAAAATTGAGCAATTTATGGCAGAGGGGATGGTGCTTTTACTCCCAGACCATGTATTTTACTATATTTTTTCATTTTGAATGTGAAAAGAAGTTAGGATTCATTACCAAATTGACTCCCACATATCTTAAGATTACTTAAATTTGACAGAAATAAAAGAAACTGACAAACAATCATATATTACATACCTTGAGAAGGTACATGATATATAATACCCCTTCTTATTGTACAAAAAAAAAAAATATGTAGTTTTATATGAGTAGTCAATAGTTCCATGAAATCATTTTGAAAGATACACTCTCTTAAAGGAGGTTACAAATGTTGGCTTCCCATTCTTCTCTTGAAAAGGTGGTCAAGGTTCAGTGCAAGACATGATCACAATGGCACCAGGTCCCCCTATCCTGTCTTTGGAATATCCACAAAGACTCTAATCCTGGACAAGAAAGTAATCCTAGATATTAGAAAGATTTTCTTAATGTTTCATTGAAATCTTTTTTTGGTGAAATTTTAACGGTTACTTGTTGTCCCATTTATCATAGACAGAAAACGTATTCTCATTACACCCTTACTTTGAAGGAACGTCTATAACGTCCAGTGACAAAGTTTTCTCTACCAGACAACTTGCAGATCAGTGGGTTTCAGCCAAGTCTGACATAAACACTAGCATACACAATGCTTTTAATGTTGGAAAATTGTCAGATGCTGCCACCATTTTGTTTTCTAAAGATGACAAAATACAGGCTATTTTTCAATAGTTTGTGTCTTCCACACCCAAAACTGTTTTTTTGTTTTAGTGGGGTTTTTCGGTTGTGGGGTTTTTTTGTTTGTTTTGCTTTGTTGGGGGTTTGGGGGCTTTTGGGGGGTTTTTT
>JANHGN010026673.1:0-16009 GCA_024605025.1 Megaceryle maxima | reverse complement strand
TGGTAGTTGTGCAAGCTTCCCCCTCCTCCTCCCCCTTTCCCCTGCCTCCACCTGAATTCTTCTCAAGTAATCTCTGGACTGCCTACAGATTACATCTGTCCACAAGAATGATACAGACTCGATTAATTTTAAATGTCAAAATGGATCAAAAATAAAAGGGAAAAACTCAGGAGATCCAATTTTCTTCTAAATTCCACAGAACCTTTAAGCAGAAGAACGGGAATATCTACCTGAAGGCTTAACAACAAAGAACCAAAACTATAAGAACAATATAAGCTAGAAACTTTGGGGGTTTTTTAATGCAAGTGCAAGTTTAAGCAGAGCGGGGATTGATAATCCTGTGAGGGTTTGTTTTTTTATTTTAATTCAAACTGATCATGCAGATCCCTTTTCCCTTGCATTACAGGAACACTAAACTGTAAAATGCTTTTCTAAGGGAAAAAGGTTCCTATTAGAACCTCCACATACCTGTAAAGTGACTAGAAGAGGTTAGTCTGGTTCGTGTGTTGCAACACACAAAGGCAAAGTGCACACACACGTTTCTGAACCCAGAATGTGTCAGTTAAGTGGAAATGCTGCCTTGCAAGCAAATCCCTACGCAAAATACATTTACTGATCACATAAGATGTTTACTACAAAAGAAACAAAAACAGAAACACAACCAAACTCTGAGAGCTAATTCTTGCCTTCCTCTATAGAAAGCTGGACAGCTTGGTGTAGACCTTCACATCTGTGGTACAGGCGTACTTCTTAAAATGAGGCCTCAGGAACTTAAACCACACACAAAATCAGTTTGCTTTTTCTTCACTTTAGGTTTCACTTAGAAAAATATAAGGCTGTTACCTACATAACTCCTGTGGGTACTACCTTATGAAAATTAGAATGTGAATGATTTTATGTTTCTGTGAATAGCCCGTATACCAGTAATTATCTATTTGAAGGGTAATGCATCCTCCCAATACCACTTGGACTGCTTCCCAAAGCATCTGCTGGGAAAAAAAATAAATAAATCTCATCTGGGCACACAACAGAATAACTCTGTGGTCTGCCTGGGCCAGGAGACAGCATGTGCTGACTCGGGGCCAGAAAATCAGAGCACCTTCTTAGCTGAGCCGGGGCTCCGAGGTCCAGGAGCCAGCTGCCGAAGCAGACCCAAGCTTCTCTTGCCACCCAGTGGCAGAGGTTACGGCATAACGAAGGGTCACAGCCTCCTGAAAAGGTGTGGACTGAGAGGACAGGCTGCAAGAAGCAAGAGGTGGAGTGAAGGCACAGGAGTAAGGAGTAATGGTTCTTTGGACTTGCACTGATAAATGGGACTTCCTAAAAGACGCCTGACTAAGTGAAGTCAAACTCTTAGTCAAAATTTTACAAAGTAGGGTCATTATCCATAACAAGGCAGACAAGTAGCTCATTAGCTAAATTTGCAGTGTGATGAAAGCCAGTTTCAAGCCTTTTCTATTCCCTGTTACAATGGCGCCTACCTAATCACAGGGCAGTCTTTAGTAACTATTAGACTACGGGTCATAGGCTCAGCCCTGTAAGATACAGGAAAACATCAAAATACCAGAACAACTTTTAGCCTACCAAGTACCTGAAACTCTTCTATCTTCATAAACATTGTCAGTTTCAAAAAGGACAAAAATTAAAATTTCTTCAGCCTGAAAGAATCGGTTTGGATGAAAGCACACCTTTCTCTTTTGTGACCTGAACCAAATTGTGAAACTTCATCCGACTCGCACATGCTGAGCCAGCACTTCCTCCAAAGAAGCTCCTATTCTTCCCTTGTTCCTGCCCTCCACACAAAAACTCAGAGCCATGCACCAAGCCCAGAAAAACACCACCAACCCCCCCCCAACCAGTCAGTTTTAAACAACACGCTCCTTGATTCAGTTTGTCATGTAACCGCACCAGACGTAGTCAATGCAAAGGAAGGTGGGTGAGCAACAATACTACTTTCTCAGGTCATAACACATCAGAAATTACACAGCACAAGGCCAAACCAGTTCCCAAACAGGAATGAATCTTGCACAGTAGAAATCAGCTTTACAGTTCATTATACCTACTTTTTATCCCTAATTGAAGCTATACGTCTCATGATGAGATGCCCATACACAGGAATTTCTAGTTCTACAGATTTATTTCATTTTCACAAAATATTTTGAAACGTGACAGAATCTTAGACACAATACACCCACTGAAGAGGCAGAAATTCACAGAGTCCTAAGAGTTCTGTTTCTCCAGGAGAACTACAGTACTAATTTCTGATGTCTGTAAGGATACAAAACAGGGCTAAGCCTCTCTGAAAGAAGACATAAGATTTTAGATAAAACTGATGGGTTTTACAGAGGGAAAACAATACAGCACTTGACCCAGATAACAGAATCTTCTAAATAAATCCACTGAGGTTGCTCACGAACATAATTCTGTCATTTTCGGTTCACCCCAAGTCCTTTAAAAAACAAGGTTCCTGCAATGCCACATCAAAGCTGAAAAAAGATCCTTAAGATGTAACCAAACTGCGCACACTTTAGTGGCATTTGGACAGCACACTATCTTAAGCTCACTCTAAAAATCAAGTTTATTGCCTAAACTCCACTGCAGTTTCTGTCACCCAGTTGCCGGTTGCCACCCAGAAAAATCGATTGTCAAACTTTTAACAAGAGTTAGCTGCAAGTTAAACCTCGGAAAGACTTCAAAGCTTTCATCCTTCTCCACTGCCTCCTTTGAGAGCCATCTTCCCCACCGACCAACAAATCCGGTGACAGTCTACGGCAAAAATCACAGTGATAGAAAACTAGGAAACAAACAAACAACAAAAAAAAGCAAGCGGCGGAAGGGAGGGTGGTTCAGCAAAGCATCTGCAGCCAGCAGCCGATGAATGGAGCAGCCGCAGGGGCATTTGCACAGAGCCGCCGGAGCGTCTCGTCGCGGACAGTGCCGGGGCACGGGCAGCCCCTCGGGCCCAGCCACGGCCCCGGCTGCGGTGAGCGAGCGGGGACGCGCAGCTGCCCCCAGCGCTCCCTCGGCCCCGCGGGGACCGCGCCCGGGCGGGACAGGGCGCAAGTGACAGACGCCCCTCGGCCCGGCCTGCCCCGGCAGGAAGGAGCCGGCGGCCGGGGCGCCCGCAAGGGCCCGAGTGGCAGCGCCAGGACCCCGCGGGGCGGCGCCGAGGCTCCGCTCCCCGCCGGCCCAGGAAACAAGCCGGGGTAGGGGCTGCCACCTCTTTCTCTACCCCCGCGGCCCAGCCCGGGCCTCCCTCCCCGCCACTCACCAGGATGCGCTTGAAGAGCGCGTTCTCCTTGGGCGGCAGGCTCACCGACGGCATCCTCCCCGCCGCTCCCACTCCCGCCGCTGGCTCCGGCGCCGCCGAGGGGCTCCGGGGAGGGAGGTGGGCGGGCGGGCGGGCTGCGTCCCGTCCCCGCTGCTCGGTCGCCGCTGACCGGGAGCCTCCCTACCGGAGTCTGGCTGCTGCCGCCGCCTCCCCACCACCCCCCGCCCGCCCTTTTCTCAAACCACCACGCTCTCGCCAGCCACGGGCCCGGCCCCTCCCGGCCGCCGTCTGCGCGCCGGGCTGCCCCGCGCCGCGCCGAGCCCCGGGCGGCGGCTCACGTGGTAACTGAGCAGGCCGGAGAGAGGCACTGCCAAAATGGCCACCGCGGAGGGTTTCCCCAGCCGGGTCACGGCGGGCCCCGCGCATGCGCCGCGACCCCGTCGCCGTCCCCGCCCTCACCCCCCCGTCCCCGCCCGCCAGGTGTGCCGGGGACGGGAGCGGGGAGCGCCCAGCCCCGGGGCGCTCCCCGCCAAGGGGGCCCTGCCCGTAGCTCTGTGCTTGTACTTCAGGCTGCCGCCCGCGCAGGGCGGTCACTGAGAGCGCGGCAGCGCCTCCCTCAGCGCGTGGGTTTAAAGAAGAAGGTGGGGGGGGTGGGACGCTGATCGCTCTGCCCACTCCCGCAGCGCCCGCCCGGCCTGGGAGAGCCGGTTCCACGCACGGGGAGGACGGGCAGACCCGGGTGGGGCGAGAAGTGCCTCTCGGTGCCGCCAGCGAGCGCAGAAGGGCGGCCGGATCGGGGGACCCGGGAGGGATGATGCGCAGCAGGAACAGCCCCGCCCGGCCTCGTGCGGACCGGCGCGTGCGGTCGCTCGCGGCGCCGGCGGAGGGGTGGGGCATGGGGTGGCCCCGCCCACCATCAGGGGCGGAGCCGCGGCCGAGCCGACAAGATGGCGGCGGCGCTGAGGGGAACGAAGTCCTTGCGGCTGGTGACGGGGGTGCCGACCCTCGGTGAGCGGCAGTAGAATGGGAGCGGGGAGCGGGGGGGAGCGCCTGATTCTTCGTAACTCGGGGTAGCCCTTTTTGGTTTAGGTGAAGGGGAGTCTCGTTCTCTGCCCGCGCCCAGAGGGCACTTGTGCCTTCGCGGGTTGTGGCGGTACCCTGGGGCCTGTCCGCCAGTGCGGGCACTGTAAGAGCTTGGCTGCCTGAGGGGCGCCCGGCGTCCTTCCCGCTGGCTGGAGCGCCCCTTGCTTCGCGGTTGGGATTAAAGCAAGCTGCACGGCCAGTTTCCTTTCTCTTTGTTTATTTTAATACAAGCTAAGGGGTTTTTTTGTTGTTTGGTTTTGTTTGTTTGGTTGGGGTTTTTTTCCGGTATTAAGCTGGTGCTGGTTGTAGGCCCGTGGGAGCTCCTGCCCTTTCTGCCCGTGGCTGTCGTGCGGGTCCGCCTCAGGAAGGCGGTGCGGGGGGGGTGCGGGCAGGCAGGAAGGCAGGCCAGGCCAGGGCAGCTTTCTACAGGGGACGCTGAGAGGCGGCACCGCCAAAAAGTGCGGTAGGGTCTGGCTTTTGGGGCGACAGGAAAAGGGCCCTGCTTTGAGCTGCTGGCAGCACCCTATCCTCTCCCTCTCCCCTCAGGAAGGGTATTCTAGGGCATGCCTACAACTGGGTGAGCTGCAACACTGTGGTGGGGACTGTTTGTATGTGGTAATTGGTTTTCTTCGGGTTTGTTGTTGCGGTTTGTTTTGGTTTGTTTTTCTCCCTCATTGTATGGTGTCAGTAATTGACTGTAGCTGAAACGTGCAGAATGTTAATGCGTTTGTAATCTTCTGTCTCTTCAGCTTTTACTCGTTCTGCATTTGTTGCGAAAAAACCTAATCATAACCAACCAAACTGGTTTGGAGTTGGCTTGGCTTTTAGCACCACTGCTGCCTTATGGGCTCTTGTAAGTGTTTTCATTTGGTGATGTTGAACTTAACTATTACCTCAACCATAGTGATCTGAAGGCAATGACTACAACCTACTTAGCAGCCTGGGGTAATGGAGGGTCATAACAGGTGTCAACAGTGAAGCATCATTGTGGATTATTTGTTTTCCAAAGTCTGTGTTGTGCTTTTTCTTTATAAAAATGAATGACTTATTAAGCTCCTCTCTGTTGTAAACTTAAAATAGCCACCACAGAAGAACTAATTCTTCAAGCCTGTTGGTTTAAGGCTTTAACATTATTTTCCCAAATGGACCTTAAAAAAAAAAAAAAACCCAAAACTAGTGATGTGCCTAAATAATTTTGTGTTTGTCAGACTATTTTCATTTTTCAGCTGTGGTCAATTGATTGAGACCCCCTTTTTGTGAGTAAAATGCAGGTGTGAGATGTTCCCACCTTCAGAGAAGCCACAGAATGATAGGGGTTGGAAGCACCTTTCAGAGAAAATCTAGTCCTAACCTAATGAGGTCAAGGAATGATGTTGACAAAGCAAGCAGGGTGTAGCAGTGCTAATGAAGAAATGTGCAGGATAAGCAGCACTCCCATGGTGACAACACTTTTCAGGGTGGGGTGAATTCCCTTTGGGGGTTTCCTTGGGTTTGGAGTGGTGTTGGATTGATTGACAGCAGGAACTTCCCTGCCCCCCATCAGCCTTCAGAAGATGTTTGAGAAAGGCATGGGGAAAAATGCCTTACTGGGCAGTTGATGATATACAGATAATTTGCCCTGGATTGTCCCAGTATTGGGACAGGGTATTGGCCTGCATTCTGATAATAGGGATTTCCAGTTCTGTAGAAGTCTTTGTTCTCTGGTTCCAGCTCTGCATTGTAAAACCATTACTGCTATTTTACAGCTTTTCAAGCAGCATAATGAAGATGTAATGGAATATGAAAGAAGAAAAGCAGAGAGACACCATAAATGTACAGAATGTTCATAGTAAGTATGTACACAGCTGCTTTTGGCTTCACTGAACACAAATTCTGCAGCTCTTTGACTCCTATTAGTAGTCAAGATACTGGATTGACTTATCTTCTTCCCTTATTTTCCTGAATACTTTACATCTTGGCTTTTTCTATTCTTTTATCCCATTCCCAGGTGTCAAGTGATACGGTGACTGATCTGTATTTTCATATATTCATTTGTGTGCCTATTAACTGCTAGCTTTCTGTCTTGGACATGCAAGCTTCTAGAAAATAACACGTCTCTTACAGTGCTTATAATAAATTTAGGTCACAAAGAGAATACCTTAGAAGGGCTTTAGTGGCAAGGAGATAAAGGTCACTACAAATAGCTTGTATTTGCCTTTTTATTTTAAATGTAACAGGTCTACAGTGGGAAACATTTTTATTGGTTTCACTTGTGTGTTATATGTAAGAATAATATAAAGTCAGTGCCCTTAGATTTGCATTATAGTGCAAATTGTATGTGGTCATTGTCCTTTTCAGTGTAAAAAACATGATTGTTTCTGCCAGATAAAACATGTATTGGGGACTGTGGGCTCAGGGTGATTAATATGACACATGAAAGAATTGCTTATACCGGGTATAGAAAAAAAAGCTTGTAGTGATGTGGTTATTTAACCCATAAAGCCTTCTCTCCAGCTAAAAATACAGTATGTTGTGAGATGTTTCTAACAATATTCATTGTGTCTGTTTTTCTTGGTGCTAACACTTTTCCCCTCTTTCTTAGGTTGGTGTGCTCAGGAAGAAGTAACATGTTCACCAGTTGCCCTACAAGCGTGAGCACAGCAGAAGCATAAAGTATCTAAATACTTATGTCATACATTTCATGTGCAGAATTATGAAATAAATTATAAAGCCTGGAAGAAACTTAAGAAGACTTCTCTTGCCATCTCTGTTTCATTCTGCTGGTCTTGAAATTGGTTTGTGGCTTTCAAAACTCTGGTTTTCTGGAAGGTATATTACAAAATTGGGCATCACTTGAGAGGATGAAGTTCAGCAAGTATTCCAGAAGTTAAGTGTACTCTTGCCCTGACAGCATTTTCATTGCTAAACTTATAAAATGAGTAAATATAAGAATGGTGTTTATGGGAAATCTAATAAAACTCATCTGTACAAATGCTGCAATGTGCATTTGCTACTTCACACATCAAAGCAGCAGCTTTCAACTCTGTCTTGACCAAGTAGACTTTACATTCTTGACCTGGTGATGTAGATGCCTTAATTCGTCACACATCTGTTTGCAAGCTCGATCTATTTCCTTGATTGCTGCTGTTCCTCAGTCCTTTGTGGTCTAGATTTTTTTCTTCCCCCTAGAGCAGAAATGAACCTTTGCAGAGACAACACAATGAGAGGACAACCTTTACATTTTGCATGGGTCTTAATTGTTTTTCCTTGCTTGGAAGTTTTGTTTGCTTTTTCTACCATGAGCAAAGCTGCAGTATAGCCTGTATTTTTCAGGAAGGGAGGAGAAAAATCAGCCTTTAATCTTAGGGACTGTGACCTGCAGCCTGTTAGCCACAGGGAAAGGGAGACACTATTAGATGGGTCCTCGGGGGCACAGCTGCTTTCCTGTCTTAGAGCCATGCTATTCCCCATGGGTCTGTTCCTTGGAAGCACAGCAGCTGAGGTAGTGTCACTTCTGTGTTTTGTTTGGGGCAGCAGAGGAGGAGTGTGGGTGGAGCTGTGTTGTCGAGGAGAGGCTGGCTTTGCCCTCTGGGGAATTGCTCACTGCCAGGAAGGTGCTTGCAGCCTCAGGGGCTAGACCACCCAGCCCCGTGTTTGTCTCTTGTGCAAGTGCTGCCTTCTAGGCCCTCACCTCTTTCTGCTTGAAGGTCAGCCAAGGACAAAGGATGGAAAGGGGATAATGGTCATGTGCAGAATAGGGTATTAAATAATAACGGGTAGCATCAAAGCTATGTAGGGAGAAGAGATGAGTAAGGGGGCAGCTGCCCGAAGATGGGAGGAGAACTGCATTGCCCTAACCCTGAGACAGCTGTGAATAAGCATGAGCCCACGGGGGTGATTTACAACGTGTTTTACCTCCACCACGGACCTCCTCTGTCCTTGCTTTTACCTCCCGTGCCCTTTGCTGTGTGCTTAGCTGATTTCCCCGAATCAGTGGCCAAGGAGGCTCCTGGAGCGTCTCCTGTGTCAGTAACCCAGCGCTGTGTTCCTGCCGCTCTCCTCGGCAGCCGCGGTCTGTTGAGTTTCCGGCAGCTCGAGCACCGAGGGCCGACGCCTGTCGTTAACTCGCCGGCTCCCGTTTCAGCGGCCGTACCCGCTATGGCGGCGCGTAGCACAGGGCCCAGCGTTCCGGGAAGAGCTCCCTACCCTTGCAGCGGAGGCTCCGCTCCCTCGGCAAGGCCACCGCGGCCCCGGGACGCCCTCGGCCCCCGCCGTTCAGCGGCGCCCAGGTGCGCCCGCACGTGGCCCGGGGCGGGGCTGGCGCCAGCCCCTCCCTCCCCACGGCGGCCCCGCCCCGCCGTGCGCGGCTCGGTGTCTCCTGCGGCGGCCGCAGCCCCACGCTGTCAAGCAGCCTGCGGTGTCTGCTCCGTTCCGCACCTCCCGCCGCCGCCATGTACCTCTGCAGGGCCGCCTCGCAGGCGCTGGTCACCCGCCTGAGCAGGGCTCCCTCCGCTGCGAGCCGCCTCAAGCAGCGTGGTATGCGGGGGCCGCCGCGGCAGCTCGACCCCGGGCCGGGTAGAGGTCAAGGGGACGAGGGTGGGGGGACGCGCGGGGAGGGACGGGACAGGGACGGGGAGGGTGACGGTGACGCGCCTCCGTCTCCACCTCTCCGCGGCACGGGGACGCGCGAAGGTCGCGTTGGTGCGGTCCGTTGCAGGGTCCGGCCGCGGCTCCCCGCGATGTGAGGGGGGGGAGGGGGAGCGGCGGAGCCGGGGGCGGCCGCTCCGTCATCCCCCGCTGGGAACCGGCTGCTTTGGAGCGTCCGCCGCGTTCCGGCGGATCGCGCTCCGCGGGACGGTTCGCCCTTGGGAGACGCGGCGGCGGCGGGGCCGCGTGTCCCCTCCGCCTGCCCATGGACGCGGGCTGGGTGGCGAGCGGGTGTCACCTCCGTCCCGCAGTGAGAGGGCCGCCCTTGGCTTCACTTCCACGCCCCCCCCCCCCCCAAAAAAAAAAAAAAAGACCCCCAAAAAAACCCCCAAAACCCACGAAGAGGTGAAAAAACCTTTATGTGACTGGTCAAAGCAACGGCTTCTCCCGCCGCCCGTTAGCGCCGGGAGGGAGCGGGGTCAGCCCGTGTGTCGCAGCCATGGCTCTTGGCGCATCGGGAATTGTGTAACCCGGAGGAAAAAAAAAAAGAAAATCCTCTGGATTCCGCGTTGGGTGATTGCCCGTGGTACCTGCTACTCTAAGGCTGCACATCATCCAGAAGCTGTTCGTGCTAAGTCACTGCAGAAGGGCTATGTCAATGTAAGAAGATCCCTTAGGATGCCTGCCTATTGAAGGGGGAGTCAAAGAAGTGTGTCATGAGACAGATGATGCTAAACATAATCTGGCACGCGATGGCCATGTTTCGAGATTGAGACTATTTTTGCAGCTACTGATGGCAATGCCTAGAGCCATCTTACATTTAATGAGCACCCTTTCCATGGGGCGTTTCTCATCCCATGGGGCGTTTCTCATCTGTGCTACTCACCAGGGATGAAGTAATGAAATTCAGCTGAAAGCTTTTGTTGATGAACAGAATTACCTGGGGTTTTTGCAGGTCTCTTTTTGAAATGCATGGAAGAATCTGAGGCTATAGCAAGAATCAAACCTATGTGAGCAGTGAACAAAAATAAATGATTAACACTGCTGTTGTAGTGAGTATCGACCAGGGATAAAATTGTGTAATCCTGCCTGTCTGCCCTCTTGGCCAGCACTCGAGCTTATGGGCACGTATCTAAACATCAGCAGTCCATTTGAGAATGAAAGAATGTGAAATCAAAGGAAAAGTATTTTTCTTCAATTGCTCTGTTATTAAACTGGAGAGCATTTGTTGCCTCTGCTGATCATGTCTGCAGCAAGACCATATAAGAGCAGACTAATTATTTTACAGCCTAATTCTTAGGCAGGAACTTCTTTTTTTTTTTTTTAATGTTCCTTAGTCTATAAGGAATATATCCAGTACTTGGAAGTTGATAGACAGTGTCGTTCACAGAATGTCTCATGTTCTGAGGAAGAGCTCAGCCATGTACCCTGTTCAGTTAGGCACCGTGCGCTCTTACTCTGTTGCACTAAAGGTTGCTAAGCTGTACCTCTCTCTCTTGCTACCTCCTTTGAAATCATCCTTTCTCATACCAAGTTCAGATACTGTCATTCTATTTTGTGATCGTATTTTATCAGCACTTTACATCAATTTCAATAATGGTTTTTATAGCACCTCCTCGCCAGATGTCATCTGGGAGCGTTCCTGGCTCTTCTGGAGAGAATATGATTTACTATCTCCTTGCTGGTGTCGCTGCTTTTGGAGGTTTATTTTATGTAAGTGTTTGGCAATGGAGCTCTTTGTGCTTTCTGAGTTGTCACGGTATAAGGTGTGCTCTGGGTTAAAGAATATGGTCAAGACATAAATTGTTAATTGAATAACTCAAAGTGGGCAAGACAGATGTGAAGTAACCTGTCTGGAGCCTCAAGGGGAAGACTATGAACCTCATTAAGTGAGGCACAAAGAAGGAGGAGAATGCTAGTTACTTCAAAAAAGCATGCTGAAGTTTTGTAAACATCTACTTTTTTTGGTAAGAGTTCTCTTCCCTGCATCTAAGTATACCCGACTCTGTGCTTCGTGTCCCTAAAGCCTCCGTTCCATAGCTTCCTTCCACCCCCTGGCCCCCTTAAGATTCGAGCTAGTGACTAGCATGTCCCAGAGAGGTACATTTCCCTCTCCCACAAAATAATCCTCTTGAATGGTAAGTAGCTTCTACTTGTTCAAAGTGTCAAAGGTGCATGATTGCATATCTGGAGGAATAACAAATTCTTTTGCTGTCACCTTTTTGCCCTAGTTTAAAAAAAAAAAATCTGACTGTAATTGTCTTAAAATAGGGTGTGCAGTTTGAACAGCTCTTCACATGCTGCATGGTATGTTGTGTTTGCTTTCTAACAAAGGAGAAATGCAAAATGTGTAAATATCTTAGCATTGCAAAATAGATTTTTTTTATTATTATTATTATTGGGGATTATTTTTTTTTACCTTGCTTAGCACAATTTGCTACTGCTTGTCTTAAAAAGCTTCAAAACCCTTCTCTCCCTCTCCCCTTTTTTTGTTTGGTAACTTTGTAGGGATGTAGCAATAAGTTTAAGTATAATTTCCTTTCAGGCCTACAGAATAGTCAGCTCGTCCCGCAGCAAGTATATTGAACATATGAATATTCTTCATGAGAGAGCAGAAGGGAGGAAAAACAAACCTTGGTCAAGCAGGGGTGAGTTGAGCTTTCTCTCTTGTTCCACAGGTACATGAGGCTCTGGAACAGATTCCTAGGTTGTCTAATCAGGCTTTAACCCTGTCCAAGTCCTTCCCTGAGCTCTGACAGGGTAAAGACAAAGGTGGTTGAGTGGTGGTCTGTTACAAAGCTACTTCTGCACAAATTTTGGGAATGGACTTAATGTTTAGGCGGTGACTCTGGCCTGTGATCAACCTGCAGGAGTCTCTTGGGATGGAAAAAGTTGACGTGTGAATTGCATATTGAGTATTTATTTGTGTTTGATTCACTGAAAGCTTAATGAAACTTGACTGAATGCATAATGCTGTCAAAATCAGTTTTATTCTTTTGTTTCCTGGGGGGGAAGGTGATAATATCCTTTTGTCAGTCAACAGTTTGGCTCCAGGGCACGTGCTGTCGGGCAGCACAGCTCAATAGGAAAAAAAATGACTTTTAAAAATTACTGTTATTTTATAAATACTGTATATTGGACTCATTTTCCCACAACTTCATCTTTTTTAATCCTTTTAAATTTAGGATTAAATGACAAGCAGACCCCACCTAAATATATGGCAAATCCTTACTCAGCTCTTCATGCCTAAATAATTAGACCACGTTAGTTCAAATACTTGTAATGGAATGTTGTCTCTGTCCACATCAATTAGTGTTAGGGTGGCATTAATGTAAAAGAAGGAACTTTGGCAAGCATGGCCTTGCTAGGAAGAGCAATTAGAAATTAGACTTCTTAAGGATCTTTATATTTTTATTGTTATTTAAAAAACAAATTAATGAAGCCATAGCTCTTGAAGCTCTTCCTTATTTTTTCTGATGCTGACATCTGAAATTGATTAAATAAATTTGCATGCACACAAAGAGTAGACTTGAACAAAGTACGCTGAGTTTAAGTTTTGTTTTCAATGTGAGAACGTGCTTTGAATTGTCTGCCTCTAAAATGATTCCTTTTGAAGCTGCTAGTCTTTAAGTTCCCCAACATATCCTTTAGTTGTAGAACTTTGAAAATTCATGTTTTTAACATATAAAATGGCAAAACACTTTCATTTCCTTTCTCTTAAGCAGCGGGAAGCAATACAGGTTTTTTGAACTTAATTCTTGAAATACTAAGAATTTGGCCACACTTTTAATGCGGTCCTTCCTTGTCCTTAAAATGTCACTGGGACCAAAGTAGGGATTTTCTCCGGGTGACCTAGTCATCTGCTGTCCAGGGAAGAAGTGAAGGTTACACTTGTTACATTCTGACATAGTCAGAAGAACGTGGTAGATGTGAAAGCATTAAGAAAATCTTCAGGGTGCTCAAAAGGATGTCAGTGTCTTTCCTCTCTTCTTTTAAGGTTCATTTCTGCAAGGTACTGAGTTTTGACCCTAGTCTACCAAAACGTTTGAGTGGGATGCCCTCGGAGCCAGTGGTGCTGCTGACCCACCAGAGGCTATACTGGTGTTGCCTGAGACTGGGCTAAGAGTACTCACTGCTCCATAACTAACTTAATTCTGACTTCAGTACTCTCCAGACATCCCATAATCTGATACCTTGTGCTGCTTGCTAATGTACATACGCATCACAGCCAGTGGGAGGTGATTGCTGCCTCCCTTATCACTGACAGCCAGAAGGCCAAAGCATTTCTAAGGCCATACGGGGAACACAGTTGAACCTCGTTTCCTGCATTCTTCTCAGTGCTGGACTTCTGAATAAACACTCAACCCAGAGTATTTAATTGGATTTCTGAGTAGCTAATTCCAGTTCACGATACAAAACTACTGTTGAATCAGCTCCTTTTTAAAATCCTTCTTCATCCCCCACTGTATCCTCCCAAAAGAGATTTCTGTCCTTACTTTCCCTATGGAATCCTCTGTGTGCTTTCTCAAAAGAATTAATGTCTCTCTGCCTCCCGTTTGGTGTTTGTTTTTTCTCCTGTTCCCTGCATAGTCATATTTTTGTGTGTACCTTGTCACAGAGCATTACCATAGATTTGCCTTTCCCAGAAGTGCCACTGCAGCTTCTTTCCCCATTCATTCTTTAGATTCAGTCCTTACACTTTTTCACAGCATGGCTGATAAGAGCAAATGAAAAATCTGTTCTCAAAATAATCTAGTATTTTTTTTAGAGTTACATAAAATCAAGGTTCAGATAAGCTATAAAACAGTGCTGGTAATGATATGAAGTGGTGGATAGAAAAGCAGCATGCCCAAACCAGCACATTTGGGGAGTATTTGCTACAGGTTCTATGGTAAGAGAACTTTTTAGCTGGAATCTTCCATCTGGAAGAACATACTGGTAGGAACAGCCGATCAGGGGGAGACTCTCCTGAATGATTTCCATGGTGTTTGGTTAGAGGGTTGAAATGATACTTAATGGTATTTTAATCAATAATAGAAGACATCTAAAAGAAGAGTTAATAGCAAATCTTCTGTAGCTTTTCTTAATGGAAAGCTACTCTAAAATTTAGGGAGGGATTTAAAAAAAGCCCCTGGCAGACGCTTGACTCGGAAGTAGCAGTAGGAAATCTGGGACATCATTTGAACTGTAAAATGATGCTTGCTTTGCAGAACATTCTGCTTGCTTATTTAGCAGGTACTGAGTTTTGTCCTCCATTTGCATGTGTCTCCTTTAAACTTGTTCCTGATTTCCTTCTATTTTTTTAGCAGTGACTTTTCAACTTGATGCAAGCTGATTCAATCTTTCTAATCTATACTCTGCTTTTACACTTTCCAGACTAAAATACAAGGGAAATCTCTTTCCAAACCCGAGGAAGTTAAATACAAAGGACAGTCGTTCACCATTGCGTACCTTGCAGCCTACCTTGGGATGACTTTATACCTTCTATTGTAAAACTCCACACTTGTGAGACTTTAAAAGAACTACCTATGTTTGCAAGGCCAAACCATATTGAGCTTATTACTGAATCTGCTTTGTAGAGGGTGGTTCTGAGATTGAGAAGCTGGCTGTTCTGAATGAATGCACTCTACATTTGACTGTCCAATAAAGTGTTCTGAATGCTGAGCTTGGCTGGTAGTCTGTTCTTTGTGTGATCGATTTTAGTTTTTTTGAACTATAGCATTCTCTTAAAGGGACATGATCAGGTTGCAGAATACAAAGCTTTGATTTTTACTGAGCAATGAGTAGACTTGTGTTTGAATGTGGACGCAAAAAGAAAAACAAGCAGTAGCGTAAGAAAACCAAGAAGTGAAACTGATCTGTTTAGTTTTTAAACAGATATAAAATAAATTCTGACTATGTCTCTTTAAGCTGTTTCTTTTGTATTCTCACTTGGTGTACACTGTATTACAAACCTTATTTCCAGTTCTGTTTTTTTCCACATGGTAAGTTGGTTCTAGTGGTAAACTTGCAATGAGCACCTGATAGACAACTTTGTCGTTAACTTGATCTTAGTGCATGTTTGCATGGCGATGGTGCATCTCTGCTGCTTTATGCTGTTAGCTGTTAATGACTTGTCTCAGCTGAGTTTGGAGTAATGCATGACTGGGAAACACGGGGGTTTCAGATTCTGAAGAGTCCCACGGCAGTACAGACAAGTCTTTAGAAGACAGCTGGGACTTGCAAAAAAAAAATAAATAAGCGGTCATATCTCCAGTGAAGTGAATGCTGGCTGCTTAAAATTAGCAAGTTATCTTACTTTTAGATACCTAGTTTCAGTAAGGGTCCCCTGTTTTATTCTGCCCCGCAGACCCTGCTTTTCTCACTTGATTGCTGTGGCTCTTGGGGGGTCACAGTGCACTCAATAGAGCTTTAAAGAAAGCAGGGTGGATAGGGATAGGAGGGTACCTGCGGCAGCCTAGAGCTAAGAGGTGGCACAAAGCCCTGTGAAAACTAATGACTTGTTGGGCTCAGCACTATTGTAGCTGTTGCCAGCAAAGTTCGACACCTTGAAAATAGTCATGTGCAAACTTGAGGCACATCTTGGCTTGCGGTGCTGCTGAGCTGTGAGCCTGATGGATAATAAATGCCCTAAGAGCTTCTAAGTGTGATAGCAAATGTCATATTCCCAGTGTGGCACTTCCACTGCTGGGTGCAAAGAGGGCAAGGATCCTGCTCCCTCTGATGCCAGTGAGTGTGTTATCACTGACCCTTTCAGCAGAGTGGGCTCTTTCAGCAGGATGTGGTAGGGTCCTTTTTTATCCTTCTCTGCACTCCCACCTCTTGCAGTCACTCACTTGAAGCCACAGTTTCTTTTCTTACTACACTGAAGCAGTTATGAAACTTGGTAACTGAGAATATGGTTTCCTCATCTTGTAAACATATTTTATGGTGCCCCATTGGACAATACGGGGGGGGGGGGGGGGTTAATTCCTGATTTCCTGACCTTGTAAATTCTGATCTCAAAGGTGAGCTTCTAATTTGAAATAT